>CM049815.1:16304599-16533203 GCA_027422405.1 Ptychobarbus kaznakovi
TCGAGAAACAAATTGGCTGAGAGTAGAATAACCTGCACACATAAAACAAGTCTAAAATAAGATGCACCAGTTTGCAATATCAAGCCGCTTTGTACAAATAAAAATAGCTGTACACGGAAGACCCCAGAAGTCAGACACATTACATTTACAAATGGCCACGTCTACTCTATATGGGAAAAATAAGATGGATTCAGTCTAAGTAAAAATCTTGGCTACCAAATACGGCTAATAGGTTAACAGTTGAATTTAACAGTAATGCTTATCCATGTTATTTGCAGTTTTTCAAGCACACAAACAGTAGTGGGGTCATCAGGATTACTGTGAAGAAATCAAGAAAACGGTTGCCCTAAGGATCTGACATGGACAACTGCAATCTTCTCCAGACAATCTCTGAATGAAGTGACCATCCAAATATGTGGCATTTCATTTATATTGCTGTTTTAGTTTAAGTCATGCAGTTCTTTTTTTCATTCTGAACTCAACAATCACTTAAGCTGTGTTGTGTAATATGCAACGTTTTGTGTATGTTGTTTAATTTCTGCTCTCTTCAGTGTGAATAATTAAAACAGCTCTCACAGCTATATAACAACTTGTAGAATGTGTTGCATTCGTCTCATACTAGCTAGATAAGTCTTTCAAGACAATAGATAAAAAAAACGTGTTCTTGTAAATACTGTGATCTAATCGTCTAAATGAATGGCATTAAAAAAAGGATTTGTTTTGGTTTTGGGTGGTTGTGTATTACATGTTTTTGGTCTGGGATCAAGTTTCCAGTTTGTTTTCTTAGTTACTCATTGCTTGATTCATTGTCACCTGCTGTTCGATTAATTTATGTTAGTTTGATTGGCCTATTTAAGCACTGTGTTTTCTTCAAGTCTTTGTTATTTCTCATTGCTTGCGAGCTGGTTGTTCTGTTCTTGTTTCTAGTTCCTGAGTTTTGTGTAAATAAATCAAACACTTCAGCACTAGATCCAGTTTCTCGTCGTTTTTGCAACCAGGCGGTGACTTTTTTCTTCTTCTTTCTAGATTGAATCCTAAATCCCACACCAGATCTGATTTGGAAGACATTAGTGTTATGAAGTTGTAACAATCTGTAGCTTTGCACATTCAGCTAAATGCTTCTCATTATTTAAATGCCTTGTTTACACAAGAATGGCACGACTTTATTATTTGTATTTATTAGATATAAATTATATGTGTAAATCTGAAAACTGTAATTTGAACATTTAAGTTACTGACTTGTGATATATATATATATATATATATATATTTAGTCATATATTGCAAAATCTGGTCTGACTTAGAATTGATGGATAAGAGTTTAAAGAAAGACAAGACTGCAATATTTTGCTGTTAAATTACAGAAAATAATAAATATATCACATTTCTAGTTGACTTCTTATTTGTAATTGTAATATAATTTGAGTTATAAGTCAAGCATATTTAAAATAAAATGTTGTCTTTGTCCCCATATTGTATTTAAGTGTCCATGGTGTTCATATGAACACTGTTTAATGTTCGCGTGAAAGACTTTCCTTAATACAGTTATTTGATGTTATGATTTATTGATTGAAAATGATTGATTATTAAGGTAGCTGATGGTTTGTATATGACATTGTTTTCCAGCAAAAGCCTTTATTAATTTATTGCTTGTTGCATATTTTCTTTTTGTGAAGTACTTTCTGGGGAAAAGTTTTGATGAAAAACAAACACTTGTAATAATTTCTGTGAAAATTAGTGAAAATGTTGGCTGTAAATACACATCCAAAAAAAGAAGAAAGAAAAAAATCATCCTGTCTGCACATCAAACCCGTAGAGCAAGAAAATCAGTGAAAACATTACTCACATCACTCGGACAGCATTTATATTTAAATAATATTAATTAGTTAAGAAGAATTTTCACTGGTGTTAAATTCAATGTTAAACACCAAGATAAAAACTACATTTTTATCTAATAAAAATGCATTATGCTTTTTTATGGAAATGTATGATCACATTTTTGTCACAAAAGGCATAATACATAAAGAAATATTATATAAATATATACATTTAAATTGTATTGTAATGTATTAACTTTATACACACACACACACACACATAACATTAGATAACATTACATTATTATAGTATTTTTTATCATACTTTATTAGACAAAAAATGTATTCAGACATTTTAGCAGAATGCAAATAGTCAGGGCTGGTTAAAGGTCAGTGGGATTGTTTACCTTCAGTTTATCATTAATAACAAAGCTAGTTTATTATTTAACAATATATATATATATTATATCAGAAGAGAACTGTTTAAATATAAATGTCTATTCAGATTGAGATTTTGTTAGATTTCGAAGGCTATTTATTGTAAGGAAATTTTAAAATATTAATGTCTAATGAATACACATAATAAGGCCATGCCATTTTTAAACAAACCAGGCGCCTTACACTGTGTATATTCAAAACAATCACCAAATGGGGAAACAATAATAAAAAGACATCAGAGATTTTGATAGACCTATATTTTGGTATTTATAGTTACTATTTAAATTAAAATCACTGTTGAAATTTTATCAAGAACTTAGTAAAAAAAATAAAATAATACTAATATTAAACATTTAATCTTCAACGCTTCGTAAACCCCGCCCATAGATGTGCTTGGCCAATCAGAGGAACTTCACCTCTTTAACTCATCAGAGCCATACGTCTAGCTTGTCAATCATGTGCACACAGCCCGCCCACACACATCCTCAGCCAATCGGAAGACACGTAGCGCGTCCACCTTCACAGCGAGCTTATCAATCTTGTGTAAATAAACCCCGCCCTCACACACCAGGCGGAGACACGTCCACTATCCCAGTGTGATTTCGGCGTTAAAATGCTCTCGAGTGAGTTTTTCAAATAGGTTTTGTGTGTTGACAACTGTGTCTTATCCTAAAGAAATAAATGAGCTGTCCGGTAAAGACGGCAATGGCTGCTGAAAGCGAGCGTGATGATCCATTTCAACAAATTCTGCATCAAATCGGTGGAAAAAGTAACATTCATTTAATCAGCGCTGTGAAAGGACCTGATGGAGACACCGGCGTATTACAGGACTTCATCGCTGATATGTTTAATAACGGAGGACACGAAGAAACCAGCGACTGTGTTGGCAACAGCAACGGCGAAATCAAAATCCAAACAAACGCGTGCAGCCCTGATCAATCACACACAGATCGATCAGGACAGAGTTCATCCGATCACTGCACGAGCGAGAAACCAGATCCACTCAAGAACAAAACCGTGAGCTCAAGCCGACAGAGCGGCGGAAAGCAGAGAGATCATTAAATGCTCCGTGATCATATTCATCTTCAAACATGATTATGTGTGCCATAAAGATAATTATGTGTGTTTGAGGGCGATTCTGAAGGACGTGAGAGCTCGGATAAAGAGAAACGCGCTCCGTCCGGCTCTGCTGGGACTCGTTCACACCGACTGTGCTCAATCAGAGAGTCGCGACTCAGTGGAGCTTCTGGACCGAGCACTGCGAGCGGTGTTCATTAACCACCCGCCGCAGGCCATATGGACCGGACGTTACGCCACAAAGTCCCCGGATGTGTTGCAGGAGATCAGGTGGAACACGTGCAGGGCTGTGAAGGGCTCAATGTCTGCAGGTCAGAGATTTAACCCAGTGGACTCCTGTTCTGTTGGGCATCATAGTCCAACATGATTTTGCGAGAAAACAAGCAAACACAACTGCTTTACGCTATGGCGATTTTATACAAATGCGTATTATGGAGGTCTGCACGATTAATCGAATGCGATCATCATAGGCATCTCGTCAATAAAGCCGGTTCTGTGAGTAGTAGTAAATCTCCATCACCTGGTTTCAGATGGAGCAGCATTTACTACACAGAGCCGTAGTTCACTGACAAGCTACGCGAAAAAAACCCACAGACGATATTATTGCGCGATTGTGAAATCGAATAAATCGTTCGCGATAATGACAGCTGTTTGCGTAGCTTCTCTGTGAACTACGGCTCTGTGTAGTAAATGCTGCTCCATCTGAAAGCACGTGAAAATACTACATTTAATACACATAACGCCAGGCGAGAGTATTAAATAAATGCTTCTGTGAGATGAAGTGGCTTCTTAGAATAAGTCACGCAACATATTTCATAGTTTTCTAAGCAGTGATAAAGACTGTCGATTAGCATTGATTTATTATATACTTTATTAATTATGAAAATTATAATAAGAAGATTCAGATAAACCATTTATTGTTGTAGTCGTGTGTTTATTGGTCATGTTGAATCAATGAAAGCAGTTAAATCTGTTTATTCAGCTAGCGTTATAGGGATTTCCTGGGTTTCTTCTGCGGGGCGTTTCAGCTCGAGAGCGCCGTCTGGCCTTCGGATGAAGATATACTACTGATGACAGAACCGTGCTTCACTGAAAGATACTCAGGACAATCGCATCTTCTGTCTAATCGCGTTAGTGATTTAATTTCGATTTATCGTGCAGTCCTACGGAATTGTGCTCTGCGAAGGATCACCTCCAACCCCACCTTTGAACATAACCTTCAGTGGGGCATAAGGAGATTGTACGAATTGGACAAATAATTTCGCCAAAATGTAAAAGAGTTTGCCGTGACAGTACATTGCTAAAAACAGATCTATTTATAAAATGTAACTATTTTACTATTGGACGATTTTGTATGCTGTGATTCGTACGGAGCTGTGATATTTAGAAAAGAAAGTAACTACGAAGGACCACCATTACGTGTAACGATAGTGGGGCGTAAGCAGATTGTATGAAAACATACAAATGAGATTGTACGAATTAGCTTCCGATTGCACAAAATTGCTGATGCTGCAAATGAAAAGTAGTTAGCTATTAATTTATGTGAGAGTATATTGAGGTTTTCAGACTATTTGCCAAACTTTACTTGAAAATGTCTTGTGTGGTTTAAAAATCCTCAACACACTCTCACGGCAGTTGGCAACTATTATACATTTTGCGGTGTTTCGCGCATAACACTGCGCTCTTAAAAAAACACATTTTATGAGAAAATGTAACTGTTCTACGATTAGGTGAAACAAATGTGTGCACGAAGGTCCACCTCTAAACCTCACCCTCAGTGGGGCTTTAGCAGATCGTACAAAAATATATGAATTAAATTATATGCTATTAGCTACCAATTCGCCAAAAGGTAAAAGCTAGTAAATATATTTAATTTTAAGTATGTTCGAAGAAGACCAACAAGTAGGGCCAAAAACATGAAAATGTGAATTTTTTCCATATTGGCTGTTTCAGTGTGTGTTTCATAAAATCACCCAACCAAACATTTCTCCACGCATAGACTCTAAACCTCAATTAAACCTCGCTCATAGAAATTCAGAATTATTTTGTTTTTCAGCATCTTGCGCGTGACACTTTTAAAAACCCGAAAACGCAATTATTTTATGATTGGCGTTTCTGCATGATTTTGCATAATCGCAAAACCCCAACACATTCTCCTGGCGATTTGTAACCATTTCATGCTTTGCGGCACAGCTGTTCTAAAAATGTGGTGCCAAAGTTAAAATAAGTTACTATTTTTTTTTATTTGTTATTTTTATTTAATTACAATTTATTTGAAAAGGGACCAAGCACAATTTTAACATAATTGTTTCTATTTCATGCATTGTACCGAATTTAGCCATTGGCTAGTTTCCATCCGCAGTCCCTTGGCAGGTAATCGCAATCACAGTAAAACACAAAAACATAAACATACCAAATTTAAGGTTTTTACCAATTTTAAAACGTTTGTTTTTCATTCCACTGCTGTGCACCTTATGTTTTTGCATTCCACTGCGCTGTTTTCCATTGTTTTTCATATACACACATACTAAACGAACACATTTGACCACTTCGCTTGCGTCTTCCGAAGCATCTCACGCATGAGGGACCATTTACACAGAATGCATTTTATTTTCAGGTGATCTGCTAGTGCCCTGATGGTTAGCTTTAGGCGTTGACCTTTATATGTCTTTTACGTATGTTTACGTACAAATCACAATGTACACATTTACGTTCTCCGCGTGAGATTGTCATGTGAACTCCGGACCTAGATAGCGTTTTTGTGCATAGATTCTGGTTTTAGAAACTAGATAGACTTTGGTCATCATAGTGACCCGTCTAGGCATATGGTCTGGACCAGCTTGTTTTCTCAAAGACTGCTTAGCTAGAGAGCATTTTAGACAATTATCTCCTCAAAACTACTGAGCAACCTACCTTGACAGCACTGTGGGGCATAATTGCCAAAAGAAATCTGCAAGTTGCCTACCTAGACAGCATTTTGGACATCTAGACAGCACATTGTCCCAAAGTCTATTAGTTTTAACATGATTTTTTGGATTAAATGCCTGAAATAAGGTCTGTTTAACACAAGCGGCACTGGAAAATGAGAGCATCACAGAAATGATACTCCCTTCATACAATTTTTGGTCATCGTAGTCTTTTGAGTCTAATAGGACCTATAGTGAACTATCTACCTAGACAACATCTTGGCCATTACAATCTGAAAACACATCTTGTTTCCTATACCTCACTTAACTTATCGGGTTTTACACCTATACAGCGTTTTTGGGCATGAAATCCTAAAATACAGTGAGCTGTTTAGTGTTTTGTGGCAGGATAGTATCAAACCCGAGTTTGCTGCCCATCTAGCGTCTTTTCAGCTTTTGGTTTACTATGTAGCTCACAACTCTGGTTGAATCACATGATTTGGGGGACTATAATGAATGGAGGCCCCTAGAAGAAAGAAATAATGCGATTAATGAGGCCTTTCTCAATGGCTCTTTATGTTGCAGATAGCGCCGTTGGCGGTAAAAGCAGTTTGTTTTGGCCACTGAAATGTTTCCCGGGAATTTTCCGAAAGTCACACAGAGGACAAGCTGACATAAACACCAATAGTTGTCATCAAGGTATGAGGATGTTCATTTGCATTCAGATTGAAACCTGTTTTCACTATCAACTAATCGCACAATCTTAACTCCCACAGCCAAACCAAATGCGACTGAGGAAGGTATTCCACTGCAGATGCGGCCCACAACAGATTGACGTCGTGCCGGCTTTGCAAATAGACAAAAATGGATGAAAAACAAGCCTCAAACTGTGTGCCTGTGTGCTACACAGGACATATACTCTTGCACTATGACGTACCAGTCAGGGAGATTTGGAGAAATGAAGGCAATGAATGGCTGCTAGAGCATTATACATGATGCATTTTTTTTATGTCAGAAGGATATATCACTACTATCATAGTAACATACAGAGTTTATTAGTATTAAATGATCTAATGTGACAATTCCTGAACACTGTGATTGATTACTGTATCAATGTTGTTTTTAAATAAAAGAAACGAGTTGTTGCATCGACTGACCAATAAACTAAGTATTTTGTACTACAAGCACGATTCATATGATTCTGAAGAAAACAAGAAAAGCAATTAATTTTAGTTGTTCAAGACATTGTTGAATGAATGAAAACGGGAGTTTACGTCAGGTCACGTCGAACGATGACTTGTTCACACAGAACGCATTTTTGCACTTTTTCATAGATTTTCGATGTAAATCTGTACGTGTTTGACTGTTTTCATTTGCGTCAGCGTTTGTCGTCTTTTTCGTGGCCACATAATGGGCTAAAACAAAATCTTTGGACTGTTCTGCTGCGTTTACAATCTGAACTACTGAATCGGTGTTTGTAAAAGAGTTGTTCATTTGAGTCGGTTCATGATTCATTCTGAATGATTCGAACTGATCGATCGCGCACTGAAACAAATAGGCTTACAACTGAATACTTTTAAACGGCAGGTCTCAACTATATATGGGATCGGGGGGGGGGGCTGAAGTTAAATAAAAACAATCTAATTGAGCTATTAAAATGTCTAAAATCTACACAATACATGTACAAACTGTAGGCTGACATTTTTTATTTCGTTAATTTATTTTTATTTTATTTTGAGATTTAAAAACATAAAAAAAATTGTTCAGTTTTTTGTTCATGTTATTTTGTGATATTATGTTGTTTTATTATTTTATGTTATGTTGGTATTTAATTTTACTTTATTTGATGTTATTTTAATTGTATTAACTTTATTTTTATTGTGTTCTTTTATTTAATGCGATGTTTTATTAGAATTTTTCAGATTTAAAAAACAGAAATAAATGTGCTCCGTCCATGTTTGACCACCGAGTGGCAGATAAACTCCGAACTGCAGAGCAGAAGAGCCCCTGTAGGGTTGACCGCATCAAAGCCTGTTAGGAAACTGTTATTTTTCGTCTTGCCCAAATAAAATATTAATTTAAAAATAACTGCAATAACCCATTAAAGACTACGTTTATAGCATCTGCTAGCTGCCACGTCCATGTATCCCGCAGTAAGTGATTTTAAACTAAACAGCACGTGACATCTTCAGGCAGAGTTCCGGCGCGTCCCGCACATGCGCTCATTGTCAGATGAGTATGAGCCGCTGCTGCTGTGTTAGTTAATAGCAGTCGATAACTCCTCGCTCGCACTGCTTCATTGAGAGTGAAATAGACTTTATTCTTCTTCTCTCTGTTTGTGTGTTGAAATCGTTGTACCGGAGGAGATCCGGTGACAGTCACAGACAGACATGATCACGTCAGCCGGTGAGTGAACGACAAAGAGCGCGTTAGATTTAGCTGAGTCACACAGCTAACGGCTAGCACTGCTCCTTTCTTACTTCAACGAGCTCTACGGCGTTATTTGAGCTTTATGATAATAAAAGCACTCTTATAAAATCACTCTTATATGTACTACTTAAGCGCTTAAATGCAGTGGTGAGTGTGTAAGTGTTTGCTAATGTCATTTTTAATGACTTTGACTTCAGTGGTTTGTTTACATCGGCAACCGAAATTAGCGCGGTTTATTAAAAAAGCGATGTGCTATAACGTTATGTGTCTCAATATTGTTTTCTCTGTATAAATGTCATAAAGACATGTTATTTGTGAATGCAACGGATGTCTAAGGTTGCTGTTTAGCAGATCTGCCATGTCACTGTCATTAACAACATGGATGGATTGGTAGAAAGAGACTGATATAACTGACAGATAGATGGACGGACAGACAGGTAGATGGACGGACAGACAGGTAGATGGACGGACAGACAGGTAGATGGACGGACAGATAGGTAGACAGACGGACAGACAGACAGACGGACGGACAGACAGATAGATGGACGGACGGACAGGTAGATGGACGGACGGACAGGTAGATGGATGGACAGACAGACAGTAGATGGACAGACAGACAGGTAGATGGATGGACAGACAGACAGACAGACAGATAGATAGATAGATGGACAGACAGGTAGATGGACGGACGGACAGACAGACAGATAGACAGACAGGTAGATGGATGGACAGACAGACAGACAGACAGGTAGATGGATGGACAGACAGACAGATAGATAGATAGATGGACGGACAGACAGGTAGATAGAAAGCCTGTATATACTGTACTGATGGGTTTTTGCTGTTTTGTAGCTGGTATTATTTCCCTCCTGGATGAAGACGAACCACAGCTCAAGGTACAGATGAGCTCTGTCTAATGCATCAGTGCTGATTATATATATTGAGGTGGTATTAACTATCTTTTTCTTTTAAAGGAGTTTGCTTTACATAAACTGAACTCCATTGTCAATGACTTCTGGGCTGAGATTTCGGAGTCTGTAGACAAAATGTAAGTAGCATTGATTGTTTTAGAAGATAAATTGCACACAATTAGCCATGGACTCATTTACATGTTTTAATCTGTTTAAGCAGGGGTGTGATTTTTCCATATATATATTATTTATTATTATAATTTTTTTTAAATGAGAAGTGGACGGCATGTGAATTGCATGAATCTAGAGGGGAAAAATATTGTGATTTTACATCTTCTCTGTAAACTATTATTAAATACTCATTTTTATTGTACAGTATAATAGTGAGAGTAGTGATCATTTTTGTATTTGTGATTTTCACATTTTTTTAATTAAAAGTAAAAATACAATTTAAATACTACTAATTATTAGTAATTGCATGACTTTTTCTTGTAATACTACAATTGGTAATGTTTTTTGGTTTGTTTGTAATTTTAACAATAATAATTTGAGTATTTCTGTACAGGACAGTATAATTATTGGAATAGTAATATATTTATTATTATTTAAAATAAAATAAATTATTACATTTATTATAATTTAAAACATTTTTTTTATTTTGAATGACAATAATTCTTCTTGTTATTAATTGCTTGTCTTTTTACAATGCAGTAGTATTATTGCAATAGTATTGTTTCTTTATTGATTTAATTTTATTATTGCTGTCCAACGATTAATAAAAGTTAGTTTAAATAATATATATGTGTGTGTACTGTTTATTTATTATGTATATATAAATACACACACATACAGTATATATTTTGAGAATATTTACATGTATATACATTAAAAATATATATATATTCTCATATTTTATATATAAATATATTTAACATATAAATATAACATAGTTTTCTTAAATATATATACATGCATGCGTGTGTGTATTAAAATATACATCATAAATATGCACCGTATGTACACAAATATTATGTAAACAAAAACTTTTATTTTGAAAGCGATTAATCGTTTGGCAGCACTACATTTTATTAATGGAAATTTATTGTCATTCAATTATTTTATTTTTTCTCAAATCATAAAGCTAGGAGAAGAAATATAATTTCAATAATACAACAGTGTAAAAATGAGTAATTACTAATAGTACTATAAAAGTGTAAAAATTAGTAATAATACTATTAAAGTGTAAAAATGAGTAATTAGTAATAATAATACGATTAAAGTGTAAAAATTAATAATAATACGATTAAAGTGTAAAAAGTAAAAATATTAAAGTGTAAAAAGAGTAATTAGTAATAATAATATTACGATTAAAGTGTAAAAATTAGTAGTAATTAGTAATAATAATTAGTAATAATAATACGATTAAAGTGTAAAAATAATAGAATAATAATACGTTAAAGTGTAAAAATGAGTAATATAATAATAATACGATTAAAGTAATAATAATACGTAAAGTGTAATGAGTAATTAGTAATAATAATAATACGATTAAAGTGTAAAAATGAGTAATTAGTAATTAAATAATAAATATTAAAGTGTAAAATGAGTAATTAGTAATAATAATACGATTAAAGTGTAAAAATGAATTAGTAATAATAATACGTAATAAAAATAATAGTAATAATAATACGATTAAAGTGTAAACATAAAGTGTAGAGTAATTAGTAATAATAATACGATTAAAGTGTAAAATGAGTAATTAGTAATAATAATACGATTAAAGTGTAAACATGAGTAATTAGTAATAATAATAATAATACGATTAAAGTGTAAACATGAGTAATTAGTAATAATAATACGATTAAAGTGTAAAATGAATTAGAATAATAATAATAATACATTAAAGTGTAAAAATGAGTAATTAGTAATAATAATACGATTAAAGTGTAATGAGTAATTAGTAATAATAATACGATTAAAGTGTAAAAATGAGTAATAATAATACGTAATAAACATAATAGTTATATAATACGATTAAAGTGTAAAAATGAGTAATTAGTAATAATAATACGAATTAAAGTGTAAAGTAATAATAGTAATAATAATAATAATAATACGATTAAAGTGTAAACATGAGTAATTAGTAATAATAATAATACGATTAAAGTGTAAACATGAGTAATTAGTAATAATAATACGATTAAAGTGTAAAAATGAGTAATTAGTAATAATAATACGATTAAAGTGTAAAAATGAGTAATTAGTAATAATAATACGATTAAAGTTATAAAGTGTAAAAATGAGTAATTAGTAATAATAATACGATTAAAGTGTAAAAATGAGTAATTAGTAATAATAATACGATTAAAGTGTAAAAATGAGTAATTAGTAATAATAATACGATTAAAGTGTAAAAATGAGTAATTAGTAATGATTAAAGTGTAAAATGATAATTAGTAATAATAATACGATTAAAGTGTAAAAATGAGTAATTAGTAATAATAATACGATTAAAGTGTAAAAATTTGTAATAATAATACGATTAAAGTGTAAAAATTAGTAATAATACTATTAAAGTGTAAAAATGAGTAATTAGTAATAATAATACGATTAAAGTGTAAAAGAGTAATTAGTAATAATAATACGTGTAAATTAGTAATTAGTAATAATACGATTAAAGTGTAAAATGAGTAATTAGTAATAATAATACGATTAAAGTGTAAAAATGAGTAATTAGTAATAATAATACGATTAAAGTGTAAAAATGAGTAATTTAATACGATTAAAGTGTAGTAATTAATAATACGAGTAATAGTAATAATAATACGATTAAAGTGTAAAAATGAGTAATTAGTAATAATAATACGATTAAAGTGTAAAAATGAGTAATTAGTAATAATAATACGATTAAAGTGTAAACATGAGTAATTAGTAATAATAATACGATTAAAGTGTAAAAATGAGTAATTAGTAATAATAATACGATTAAAGTGTAAAAATGAGTAATTAGTAATAATAATACGATTAAAGTGTAAAAATTTGTAATTAATTATAATAATACGATTAAAGTGTAAAAATGAGTAATTAGTAATAATACTATTAATGTGTAAAAATAGTAATTAATAATACCACTTAGTGTAAAAGTTAGTAATTAATAATCATAATAATAATAAATTAGTGTTCAAATGTTTTAATGAGGATATACATTACCATTGCAATAATACTTTTGTAGTGTAAAAGTGCTGAATAATTTCACATGAATGTTTCGAGACCAGTGAAGTGCTGAGCGGTGTTTTTCTCTCTCAGCGAGGTCCTGTATGAGGACGAGACGTTTTGTAGCAGAGAGTTTGCGGCACTGGTGGCGTCTAAAGTGTTTTACCACCTCGGTGCTTTTGAGGAGTCTTTAAACTACGCACTGGGCGCTGGAGATCTCTTCAACGTCAGTGACAATTCAGAATATGTGGAGACTATTATTGGTAAGTAAAGAGCTGTCTCTTAAATACATTAACACTTCAATTTAGCAAGGGTGCGTTAAATTGATCAAATCTGACATTAGATTTGCATTTCAAATGTTCTTTTAAACTTTCTACTCATTAAAGAAGCTTAAAAATATTAAGCAGCTGCATTCAACCTGTTTCTTGAGCAGCAAATCAGCCTATTATAATGATTTCTGAAGATCATGTGGTACTGAAGACTGGAGTAATGATGCTGAAAATCACAGCAATTAATTACATTTTATCGTATAGTCACATTAGGGAAGTTGCAATATCACGATTTTTGATCGTGGATGATAGGCCTTTCACGATAATTAAATAACCGTCTAATCGCAATTATTTGATCTAACCGTGGTTGTTTCAGACAACCGCGATTATTGTGCTTTTAATACGACACAAGGGAGAGTCATACACCAAAGGAAACAAGAGCACCAGTTATGTTTTCATGTGAAGGACATAATTATATTTAACGTTGCATTGTTAAATTTAAGTTTACGGAAACTCATCTTCGTTCTGCTGCAGCTGTCAGTCATTCTCCGTTCAGCATTCAAACAGCACGTCACGGTCAGAACTCTCTCTCCAAGATGATACATCCCCATTATAATACTCAGCACTTGCACGCTCAGCACTTGCGCTTCCGGGAGTGATGTCACTTGCAGTCTTTTTTATTTTGTTCTATTTATTGATTATTTTTTGTTTGAATCTCTCAACATTTTACAACAGTAGCCAGGTAGTGAAGACATCTGTCATCTGTAGGAGAAAAATACAAGACCCGCAAATCTGTGGCTACAGAACAGCAGGACCTTGTATGTTATGATATTAAATTAGTTTTAATCGTTTAACCAGCACAGCGTCTTGTCTCCGTTGGCTACGCACACGATTCGTGTCGAATGCAAGTGACGTTACAGGTAGCGGAAAGTGCAAGCAGCGATTGCAAGTGACATTGTATTTTAGTTTATTTTTTCTTGTCTTCACCACCTGGCTACTGTTGTAAAATGTTGAGAGATTCAAACAAAAAATAATCAATAAATAGAACAAAATAAAAAATTTAAAAGACTGCAAGTGACATCACTCCCGGAAGCGCAAGTGTCTGAGCGTGCAAGGGCACGTCTGCAGCCAGACCCTTCTCGTTCGACTTGAAGCAGCGCGGCAGACCGACCGGTGTGTGACATCAAAGTACAGTGATAGCTAATCGATAGATGCTCCTGATCCTTTCGAATCACTCTCTCAGTAATTTGATGTCAAACACTGATCGTTCTCGAACACACCTAATAACTAGAGCGCATTAGCATCAGTGGTTCACGGCTCAATCGCGAGTTACTGTCATTACTGTTAGTTACTACAGCCGACAGTTTGTTAGCTAGCTAATCCCTCGTCACGTAAATGCATAATACCTGGTTGTGATCATTTACAAAACAGCTCGGTCTCCTTATTAAATAAGCTGCTAGAGGTAGACAGTTGAGAGAGACGGCGGTGTCCTGTAAGTGGGCGTGACTTCCCGTGAGTGGGTGTGGTTTCAGCGTCGCCAGTGGACACGCCCCCAGCGTTTGAGAGCAACTGCTTATTTTTTCAAGATTTTGATACCTTATTTTACTTACTTGCCATTTTTTTTAAGCATTCAAATTCGGCTGGGTGGTTAATAACACATTTTTCTGTGGTTTGATAAACTCAGAACACACATTTAATATCAACTTCACACAGACTTTAAACTTAAAGGTTAATCTGTGAATCACATGCATGCCGAACAGTGGGACTTGGTTCGTACGGATCTTGGATCATCTACGATACGTTGCACCCCTAATAAACGCAGACTTGAAGAGCACAAGAGGCTTCTTTCAAAAACATAGATTTTACCAACCCTTGTCAATATATTGTCTTTTTGGCCATCAGCCAAGTGTATCGATCATTACACCAAACTGCGTGTGGAGAACGCCGAGCTGCCAGAGGATGAGGAGAAGAAAAGCATCGATCCTCGACTGGAGGGAATCGTCAACAAGATGTTCCAGCGCTGCTTAAGAGATCACATGTACAAACAAGCCATCGGCATCGCGCTGGAGACCCGGCGCTTGGACATCTTCGAGAAAACCATCCTGGAATCCGTATGTTATTTATCTGTAGAGTTAGAAATTGAATATTGATGTTAAAGGGATAGTTCACCCAAAAATGAAAATTCTGTCATTAATTACTCACCCTCATGTCGTTCCACTAGACCTTTGTAATACCTTCGTTCATCTTCATAACACAAATTAAGATATTTTTGATGAATTCTGACCGCTCTTGTACCCTCTCATATGCAGCAAGGATCCTAACTCGATCAAGGTCCAGAAACGTAGCAAGGAGATTGTTACAATAGTCCATGTGACATCACGGGTTCAACTGTAATTTTACAAAGCAATGAGAATACCTTTTGTGCAAAAATAACGACGTTATTCCACATTTTGTCTCCTCCGCATCACCACGGCATCTTGAAGAGTATCACATACGTAAACAACATATGTACGTGGATACGTTGTTTACGTTCAGATCAAAGCATAAACAATGTGTCCGCGTGACGCAGCTGACACAAAACAGCATACGTTGTTTACTTATCTGATGCTCTACAAGATGGTGCTATAGGGTGACGCGGAGGAGACAAATTGTTGAATTGTCATTATTTTTGTTTTTTTTGCGCACAAAAAGTATTCTCATAGCTTCGTAAAATTACGGTTGAACCCCTGATGTCACATGGGTTATTTTAGCGATGTCCTTGCTTCGTTTCTGAGTCTTGATCGTGGTAATATCCTTGCTGTGTATGAGAGGGTCAGAGAGCTGTCAGATTTCATCAAAAATATCAGAATTGGTGTTCCGAAGGTATTACAGGTTTGGAACGACACTAGGATTAATAATTAATGACTGAATTTTCTTTTTTTGGGTGAACTAAGCATTTAAGAACCATATTTCAGACTTTGTTTTGGTTTTCCTACAGAACGACATTGGCGGTTTGCTGGCCTACAGCCTGAAGATCTGCATGTCCCGCATGCAGAACAAGAAGTTTCGTAACGATGTTCTCCGAGTTCTCGTCAAGCTGTACATGAACCTGGAGAAGCCTGACTTCATTAACGTTTGCCAGGTGAGCTGACTTGAGCTGGTTGAGTTTTCTCCTGCTGTGCGTTCAGAGATTCCTTTCTCACTTTGTTGTTTTTCATCATAGTGTCTGATTTTCCTCGACGACCCTCAAGCTGTGAGCGATATATTGGAGAAGCTTGTCAAAGAGGATAACCTCCTGATGGCCTATCAGATCTGCTTTGACCTGTATGAGAGCGCCAGCCAGCAGTTCCTGTCCTCTGTCATTCAGAACCTGCGGACCGTAGGCACACCCATCCCCGCGGTGCCCGGATCCACCAACACCGGCACTGTGCCCACCCAAGAGAAAGACAGGTATGCATGTTACTGCTTCCCTATTGATGTTTCAAAGTAATTGATAATTACGTTGAGAAAACATATCTTTGTCTATATAATGTAAGTGAATGGGTGCAGAGTTTATACATATACACTATATTGGCAAAAGTATTGGGTCACCCCCTTCTAATGCAAGGTTTGACAACTTTAGTAATTTCCATGAGTACAAATCTTAATGTTTAAGCATATAATGATATTCTGGGGAATTGTGTGTTTCTAATTTTAAATCAACAGTTTGGACAGAACCCTTTTCTATTCTAACATTCTGACTTGTGCATTCATTGTATGGACAAAAGTACTGGGACACCCCCTTCTTTAGAAGAGAAAAATGCACTTCCAAACTGTGGCAACAAAGATGGAAACATATAATTTATGTACTTAAAAATTGTATTTCCACCTCTGTTGCAACAGTTTTGAAATGACTGTACCCATGTCATTGGTGTTTGGTGATGAGTTTTTGGCTCAAGGTCTGCATTTAAAGTCACACCAGAGGTGTTCAGCTGTTTTCTGCAGACCAGTCAAGTTCTTCCACACTGACTGAATCATCATTTCTCTTTGATCCTTGTCTTATACACAGAGGCACTGTCATGTTAGAATAGAAAAAAGTATTGTCCAAACTGTTGCTATAAAATTAGAAGCACAAAATTCACTAGAATATCATTATATGCTTAAACATTAAGATTTGTACTCATGAAATTACTAAAATAGTCAAACCATTCATTAGAAGGGGTGACCCAATACTTTTGGCAATATAGTGTATATATGTATTCATATCTGTGTAAATGAAGCTTATTTTTACCCCCAAATTTACATTTATTTAAATGCGAAAAATAAAAACATACAGTATTTCATTGTCATTGACAATTAGAAACGTCACTGCAAGAAATTGTAATGGTCCTAAAAATAGACTTCATTTTCTTTGCATTTTTCATTTTTGTAAATGTATTTATTTCATTCATGCATTCAAGTTAGTTTTCTTGAGCCACCCCCGTAATCATAGACAAATCACTTCACTTTAACTCACATCCTTGATGGTTATTTTATCAAAAAAGTTGAAATCTAAGAAATTTGAATAAGATGATTTGTAACATAAATCGAATATGTTGCTATTGTTTCAGTGATGCCATGGAGACGGAGGATAAAGCTGGCAGTTCTCCAGCAGGAAAAGCTGCAGATGTGGTGAGTCATCACTTTAAGACTTTTAGTTCATCTGATATCAGTCTTGTACAAAAATGTTTCAATTGTAATTTCTTAAAATAGAAGGGTGAGCCGAAAGACCAGAACTCAAAAATGATCAAAATACTAAGTGGTGAAATGGCCATTGAGCTGCACCTTCAGTTCCTCATTCGAAACAACAACACAGACCTGATGATTCTCAAAAACACAAAGGTAAGAATCCAGCTCTTGAACTGATTAAAGCCTCGAATGATCATTGATGTCAGCTTTAATATAAATCAAATTGTAGATGTTGGTGTACTCCAATTCGTAAGCTAATAGTTTTATTCCTGACCTATTTCAGGATGCGGTGAGAAATTCGGTGTGTCACACAGCGACAGTCATAGCAAACTCATTCATGCACACGGGAACAACTAGTGACCAGTTTCTACGGTAAAGCACATTCACATGCTTAAGCCGCTTTTCCACCGAAATTACCCAGAACAATTTGTCCCAGGAGCTTTTTTTCCTGCAGACCTATTGCTGTCTGCGTTTCCATCATGGTCTGAAGTACTGAGAAGACAAGCTAATGGTCTGGTGATGTAGGACTGCGTGCGTTTAATACCAAGTATGCAAATTTTGGATTTGCATCCTCGGTAGTTCGGACTTTGCGAGTGCGCGCAGACGGGACGACGTAAGTCTGGTAATTCAGCAAACAGCAGCGTACTTGATAGCCTCAGTCAGCTCGCCTTGGCTTCTGCAATTTTCCTCACTGTATATACAATAAGACAAAATATGATATCAAACACCACTGCCTCTTTTCATTTTCATTTAAACGTATTAATAGCCAAGAAATGTAGTTCAGGCAACATACATACATTACAATGAGACAAAATATTACAGCAAACATTATTGCCTCTTTTTATTAATAGATATAATAAAGACCAAAGATTACCTGTTAGATTTACCCATAATGAATTGTATCTCATGTTTAACAACTACAGAGACCTCCGGGCCGGTGGTAATTATCAGAAGGACTAGCCGAGGTGATGCTCCTCTCTTCGGGATACATGAGCACTGAGCTGATCGCGTGGATCTCATGTCTCCGAAATCGGCGACGCACATATTCAAATAGGCGCTGTCTTTATAAATAAACCCTAGATTTGAGTTTTAAACAACTACATTCTTGCCATAAATACGTTTAAAACTATACATTTCATGACACAATAACAGTAATATTTAAAAACATTATGAGAATAAATGGTGTTTGAAATACAATGCTGCGTGAACTCAACCAATCAGCATGCTCAGCACCCAAGTCCCGCCCCCGAAAGTACCGGACCTTTGATAAGTACTACCTCGCGAGCAGGGACTTTCTGAGGGGACAATTTCTACCCGGAACTTTATTTAGATCCTGGTTCCTGTGGTGTAAATTCACTGAGTACCGGCCCAAAGTCCCTAGTCCCTGGGTAAATTTCCTGCAGTGAAAAAGCGGCTTTAGTCTCACTAAGTCTTAATGATATTGATAACAAGAAAACAGATTATGATAATTGTCTCGTTTTGTATTTTACAGAGAGAATTTGGAGTGGCTGGCAAGAGCAACTAACTGGGCTAAATTCACCGCAACAGCCAGCCTTGGTGTCATTCACAGGGTTAGCATTATCATTGTTCAAGACGCTTTCCTCAAAAAGGGAGCAGTTTTGTGATTGTTTGCTTTGCATTTGTTCACTTTTAAGGTTTTTGTTTGCTTTAGTTTGTTTCAGTTGTTTGTTTTATTTTATTTGATTTTAAGATGTTTGCTTGCTTTGTTTTGTTTCAGTTGTTTGTTTGATTTTAAGATGTTTGTTTGCATTTATTTAGATTTTTCTTTTACATGTTTGCTTTTGTTTTATTTGTTTGTTTAAGATCTTTAAGATCAGTTTTTTTTTAGTTGTATGTTTGTTGTTTTTACAAGTGTGTTTGTTTGTAAATGTATTTGTTTTACATGCATGCTTTTTTTAGATGCATGTTAATTGTCTTGTTTGTTTGCATTTTGGTTTTGTGTGTGTGTGTTTTCTGTTTTTTGATGTAAAATGTGAGTTTTTTTTTTTTTTTTTATAGTTTTAGATGTTTTATTTGTGTATTTAGATAACTGCTTAAGATGTTTGTTTGTAGTGAGAAATATTTTAGCCTTTGTAATCATAACTAGTAATGACTAATTGTAACAGTTTTTAAAATGTATTATATTTTTTTGTGTCCAGGGCCACGAAAAGGAAGCACTACAGTTAATGGCGACTTACCTGCCCAAAGACACCTCACCTGGATCAGCCTATCAGGAAGGAGGAGGGCTATACGCTCTCGGACTGATCCATGCTAACCACGGAGGGGACATCATTGACTACCTTCTGAGCCAGCTGAAGAGTGCCAGTAACGATGTATGTGCATAATCACACTCAAATAAATATCCACAGCACTGCAATTCCAGAAAACAGGAATAACTCTCTCCATACATTTTTTTTTTTTTGCAGATTGTTCGACACGGTGGCGCTCTGGGTCTCGGGTTAGCAGCTCTGGGCACTGCTCGCCAAGATGTCTATGAGCTGCTCAAATCAAACCTCTATCAAGATGACGCAGTAACAGGCATGTGCAGCATTTTCATCTTATTTTGACCCCTTCAATAAAAAAAGTGAATCTTTATCAGTAGTTTTCATGAAGGCAAGCATCGTTACTATTGGTCAAATTTTGGGCAA
The DNA here is from genome assembly GCA_027422405.1 of Ptychobarbus kaznakovi. Classification (NCBI taxonomy): domain Eukaryota; kingdom Metazoa; phylum Chordata; class Actinopteri; order Cypriniformes; family Cyprinidae; genus Ptychobarbus; species Ptychobarbus kaznakovi. The sequence continues at coordinate 16,324,995 of CM049815.1, forward strand.
CCACCCAGAACAATCAGGTTTAAATGGGCAACATTCGTTCTGTAATTCTACGTTAAGCTCACTGTCATCTTGTTAATTGGTGTTGTCACAGGAGAAGCGTCTGGTCTTGCTCTGGGACTGGTGATGTTGGGCTCAAAGTCGGCCCAGGCCATTGAGGACATGGTGGGCTACGCTCAGGAAACCCAGCATGAGAAGATCCTGCGTGGACTGGCTGTCGGCATCGCAATGGTGATGTACGGAAGGATGGAAGAGGCAGATACTCTAATTGAGAGTCTGTGTAGAGATAAGGTGGGCACTGATATTTTAATTCAAAACTATTTCTATACATACCCTTAATTGCATCCTTTTTCATAAAAATTTTATGTTTCGTATAGGGGTGTGCGATATATATATATTGTCTACGATAATATCATAATTGTTGTTTTAACGATGTGCGATTTTGACATTATCGAGTATTTTGCAAAAACCATTCAAAACACCCCTACAGAGTGAACGGATACATTACGTGAAGTCTAGACTAGTGCGTGTGCGCATTTAGAGTGTTTTTAAAATCTGGCTCTGATTTGAGTATCACTGCTTTAAATTATTTGGTTCAATCGCAACGACTCGCTTATTAATAGTGACTTGCTGTCACTTACTGGCATTTTTAATTTCACATTTAAAGTATCTTTTCGTTTTTTAAATAATTAAAAATATCAGTATTCAACCTTTTTATATATATATCAAAATATTATGCATTTGTAATTGCAGTTTAAATGCATTCATCTCCTGCATTAAACAGTGTTGTAAATACATCTACATGCCACTTCAGATGCAGATTCTGTGTTTCCTCTGCATTGCTAAGATGAGTTTTATTGATACTGATTTTATTTGATTGGTAACAGCCCAAATGTCTTATTATTCTAATTCATTTCAATTCAAATTTGACTCAAAAGATAATGCACACTTTTAGAAAAATGGCTTTATAAAGGTAAAAATCCATTTAAACTTATTGGAAAAGATACATTTCTATCAGTGTGAACTGACCACTACACAGAATATGAAGAATATCCAAAACCTTAGAAGTCAGCTGTCCACAGTAGTTCTTAAAGGGATAGTTCACCCAAAAATGAATTACTCATCCTCGTGTCATTCCAAACCTGTAAGACCTTCATTAATATTCGGAACAAAAATTACGATATTTTTGATGGAATCTGAGAGCTCTCTGACCCTCCTCCCGCATAGCAGATGTCCTTACATGTTCAAGACTCAGAAACGTAGCAAGGACTTCGTTAAAATAACCCATGTGACATCAGGGGTTCAACCGTAATTGTACGAAGCTGTGAGAATACTTTTTGTGCGCAAAGAAAACTAAAATAATGACTTTATTCAACAATTCTCCTCCTTGTCACCCTATAACGCCATTTTGGAGAGTATCACATATGTATGCAACGTATGCACGGATACACTGTTTACGTCGTTTACACTTTGATTTGAACATAAACAGCGTGCATACGTTGTTTACATATGTGATTCTCTACAAAATGGTTCTATAGGGCCATATTTTAGTTTTCTTTGCGCACAAAAAGTATTCTCATAGCATCGTAAAATTACGTTTGAACACCTGATGTCACATGGATTATTTTAACGATGTCCTTGCTACGTTTCTGAGCCTTGATCGTGGTAATATCCTTGCTGTCTATGGGAGGAACAGAGAGCTCTCAGTTCAATAAAAATATCTGAATTGTTGTTCTGAAGATGAACGAAGCTCTTACAGGTTTGGAACGACACGAGGGTGAACAATTAATGACAGAATTTTCATTTTTGGGTGAACTATCCCTTTAAGATACCAGCACAATAACACACTCAGCAAAATATCTTCTAATTATCGTCATCGATAAAATCCCAGTAAATATAGAGATTTTTTTTTGTTGTCAATATCACACCCCTAGTTTTGCAACATTTTCTAGGTTATTTTGTCTATAATTCTAATTCGGTCTCTAGCAGGCAGAATAAATTCCTCGCAGTCCTAACTGTTTCCAGAAAGCCATGTTTATTCTGTGAATACATTAACTGTGTGTCTTGCTGTGTTCTGATATTTTGGTCTTCCGTGCAGACAGCGCCTTGAGCTTCTGTTTTATCTCTCTGTCCCGACAGGACCCCATCCTGCGCCGGTCGGGAATGTACACAGTGGCCATGGCGTACTGCGGCTCTGGGAACAACAAAGCCATCCGACGACTGCTGCATGTGGCTGTGAGTCTTACACTAGCCAATATTACAAGCAATGGTATTAATAGATTTAAGAGCCATTCCTCAGTTACAAGATAAAATGATTAGATCATAATCCTACGCATTTTTTCCCCTTGATTTTTAAGAATGTTAAAATGTAACTTTACCTAATTAAAAGGGGGAAAAAGAGTTTTAAAGTTAGTGGAAGACACACATATATAAAAGAACAGAACAGGATAGAATGTAGTATAGTGTATAATATACATTTTAATAACTAAAGTGAAATATAGAAAGTATTTATTTTTTTTTTAGGTCTATTTTTGTGTTCAGCAGGGCGTCTATCCTGCAGTTCCTGCAGATGGTGACATTTCCATAAGTCGTTTTGTACTTTCAGCTAAAGAGCTCGCAGTGTTACTTTTGTTATCTCTTCTGCTGGACGTTTTGTTGTAATATCAGTATTTATTTCAGAGTTATGCTCTGGTAAAGCTCAGGCACTTCAGCTTTAATTATTACTTGATTATTTAGTCAATGGATAAAAATAACTCATGCTAAACAGAGTTAAAGTTGCTTACTGAGGGATTGAGGGTTAGCTTGCATGATTGAGGACTAAAATTGATGCATGTAGTTTAAAACCTTTCATTATTTAAGAACAAAAACATTTGAAATGTTAAAATAATTGAGTGCTGGCAACATCTGCCTAAAGCCATTGATTTAAATTGACCCTTATGTTCACTTAATTGTGATAGAAGAAAATAAACTAAATAGGCTATTTCCTTAGAATAATAAATGTGATATTTTATCCAAATGCATCGCTCTGATTTCTCGTCCCTCTTCCTGTCAGGTAAGTGACGTGAACGACGATGTTCGGAGGGCTGCTGTGGAGTCCATAGGATTCATCTTGTTCAGGTATGGTGCTGTCTGTCCTTGTCTCTCTCTCATCAACGCTCCCTGTCGTCTCATGCTGCGCTTCATTATAAACAGACCTCGTCGGGATGAGCCGCTCTCTGATAGCTTGCCAGTAACCCGGATTAATCAGCCCTTAATGTATACACAGACGAGATTCCACCCATTCCTCTACAGCGCTTTACAGATGTGCTTAGAGTGTCTTCTGAAGAGCTTGTCCTCAGCAGTTGATTTTGGTCCCATTAAGAGAGGGATCACTACCTCCCATCACGCCCTGTGGCACTTGCTCTATTGTCAATGAGAGATTTGCCCTCCTGTTGTGCCTCTACCTAGTGTTTCGGCATTGAGTGTATGTAGAGGTAATGCAAATTTCAGTCATATTCTCTAAATCAGTATACACTAAATTCACCTTTGCGAGGCAGAGGAAAGAGAAGCTGCATCTGAAGTGGCATGTGGATGTTTTTACAATGTTTAATTCAGGACACAAATGCATTTAACTTGCCATTACAAATGCATAATATTTTGAGATATATGAAAGGTTGAATACGGATATTTTAAATGATTTAAAAAACGAAAAGATACTATAAATGTGAAATTAAAACTGCCAGTAGGTGGCAGCATGTCACTGTTAATAAGCGAGTCGTTGTAATTGAACCAAATAATTTAAATAGTCGATTCATTCAGAAACGAAACACCACCATGTTGCTTAGAGACACGAAACATTGCTGTGGCTGTGATTGGGATTATTTTTGTTATCGTAATAGAGCAAAAACAGGCAATATGGTGACTAAAACGGGAGTCTCTTAATTCACTTCTTGTTTATTGAACTTTATTGAAAATCAATCACATTTTTAATCATGTTAATTTTGGGGGGGGAAAAAAACGTACTCTTCTTATTATATTGATTTAATTACATTAAATGATGTAAATATATGTATTTTCTGTCCCGATTTCTTGAATTTTGTAACCGACTGAATCATGAAGTAAAAGAACGCAAATGCACACATGTATTTATTCTAACCTTCATATCATGTATGCATGTACTCTATTGGTGTGTTTGTTTGGTCAAATCACACATCGCTAAAACTACAATTACAATATCACAGACGATATATATCGCACAACTCTCACTTCAACCAGAAATGATTAATCATTACTCCCCATTGTGGTTCCATTTACTAGTATGCATTTTAGTTTAAAGATACATACTTTCAAAATGGACTGGTTGGTTTAATTACTCTTGTTTAGGGTCATGTCCGCTACACACTACAAACTTCAAAATTTGGATGTTGAGTAAATCTTGAAAAAGCCAGCATTGATCATGGATCAATCTAAATGGCAACATTTGAAGTAGTAGCTTTTAATCATAGGCCCAACCACAGATTTGGACACAGCTTGCACCTTTAAACACCCTGCGCGCAAGGGTAGAACATGTTGTGTTGTCCCATATGCTTCTCTTCTATTATTATTTTGCCGGCATCAAGTTCCCCCTCAGACACCTCCTCTGGTTCTTGGCCAAGTAGAACTGGTGAACTATTTTAAGCCCTAAAAAGGCCATGCAATATTCCCATAATCAATTGTGAGTTAAACATTTTTTTATATAAATCCTTCCTGTGTTTAGAGAGTGCTCAGAGCTGCAACAATTCAACAGGTTTCTGTTGTCTGTCTGAACATGCAAATCATGACTGTACACCTTCTTTCGTGGATGTTGATTGATCACTCACTACAAATGCGAATTAAATCTTTTCACCATAAGATCATGCTGTAAAACATGGTTGATTTTATTCTTCATAGGAATGCATTTTTCACAACTTCAGAGTAGCACCGTTGACATGTTTTTGTGCAGTTATAAACTGTGAGCATTAGCCAAAACAAATTTTTTAGTTCATGTTTCTGCATATTCAGTACGCAATAAATATTTTCTGAACACAATGAAATCATAGTCAACTATTTTTATCTGGGAAAAAGTTTATTTAGCAATAGTTCAGAAGAATATTGAAAAATGTAAGTATCTACAAAGTTACATGTTCAAAGGCATTTTTGATTCATGATCCGTCTACAGAAGTAAAGAAGACCTGCCATAACTTTGTGAAGCATTTATTATTTTTCCTCATTGTATACAGAAGGTAAGTGGAGATGTAATTTATTGTGCTTATATTGAGAAGATATCTTATTTTGGCTTCACATTTTAGACCCTGTCTACTAACTTTGGGATGTGCAAAAATACTCCCCTTTGCTATAAGTACTGTGTTTATGTTCACAGTACCGCCAATTATTAGGCTGGCCATTACTTTCACACCCCAAAGCTATTTGTGTCTTTTGGGGGTTCTTAGGCATTCATCTTAAGTGCCAATCTGTCTCCCAATCCAAGGACTTAAGATTTAGTATTAGGTAACACTTTAGTAAAGGGACTAATTTGCACTATTAACTAGTTGCTTATTAGCATGCCTATTATTATTATTATATATTTCTGGTTTATTGGAGCTTATAAAACACATATTCTGTGTGTCCATATTCTACATCCCTAATCCTATTCAATACCTAAACTTAACAACTACCTTACTAACTATTAATTAACAGCGAATTAGGAGGTTATTGAGGGCAAAAGTTGTAGTTAATGTTTTGTTAATGGTGAGAATTTGACCTTAAAATGGACCGAGTGTGAAATTGGCGGCCAAGCAAAACAAACCCCTGACCATTTAATCCAGCCCTTCCGAACCATTTTAGACCCTATCTCATTGGTTCCCATGAGAACTTGTGGGCTTTTGGCACTGAACGACTAGCACATCTCTATCTTGGCTTCTTATCCGAAAGTGTATTGGATGTACTACACATGGCTTACGTGCTCGTCAGGTTTGCAGTCTTCATTGTCCGTCAGAAGCAATGTGTCCAGCGTGATGTTCGCAGAGGTCTGCAGGTGCGTGGGACGACGCCGTAGAGGACTCTGATAACTTACTGTGCTGATGCCGTTCTGCACACCGTGTTTTATAAACTGTTTTGAGTTTTCGGTCACCGATGGCCGAAAAGAAATTCTGCTTCTCCGTTGCATTTTTGGAGTCCTTACACGACTGTAGTTACATGTGATGTAGCGCCTAAAGGCCTGCCTGAACGTACTGTTGAACAGCGTATAAACAAGCGGGTTGATTCCCGACGAAACATAGCCTACCCATTGAAAGATATCCAACAGCTGTTCCACTACATTACTGTTGCACCCTTGACAGAGTACAGAAGTCACATTGGTAATGAAAAAAGGACACCACATCACAACAAACAACATGAATACAATCCCTAGAACCTTTGATGCCCTTTGTTCATTGCTCAAGTTTTGCATGGACCTCTTTCCAATGGTGGACATCCTGCGTAGGTGGACCTCGCCCCCTGTGACGGGATGCAGTGTTCGGTCCCTTTTTATTCCATTTGCAATGACCACTTTCTCAGGCGAAGAGAGAACCGGCAGCTCCTGGTGGAAGACTGTGGAAATGCTGCGCCTTGCAGCTCTCGATCTCAGAAGATAGGCTTTCTTACGCAGTACTTGGATTGTCAGCAAGTAGATAATCATCATAATTGTGAGTGGTATAAAGAAAGCTGTCAAAGACCCATACACCTTGAAGTCCCCAAAACCTTCTGGCGACAACAGACAGGTGTGGTTGTTGTTGAAGGTGACATTGTTTGGATGGTCGAAGACTTGTAGCCCTTTGATTGGAATGGGTATTGCAATACCTGATAGAGAAAGAGCAATTGTTAAATTTAACAGAGAATAACGTTTAAATAAAACATTGAAATTATCAAACCAATTAAAATTTACTTCAGGTGTGCCCAGTCTTGCTCCCAGAGGGGCACCTTCCTCCAGAGTTTAATCAAACCTGAACCTGCTAAACATGGTCCTCTGGATTACTTGAAACTTCTAGGCAGGTGTGTCAACTTACGCTGGTCTGGACCTGGACTTCGACACTGGATGGAATTAAATTATAGAGGAGCTGGATTGGACATCACTGGACTAGGTTATTGCAGTGTTCCTGTGGCTCAGTGGTAGAGCATTGCGTTAGCAGTGCAAAGGTTGTGGGTTCAATTCCCAGGGAACACACATACTGACAATAAATTAACCTGAATACACTAAGTCGCTTTGGATAAAAGCGTCTGCTAAATGCATAAATGTAAATGTAGTCCAAGGATCTCCAACCCTGCTGCTGGATAGCTACCACCCCTGCTTACTTCAGTTTGTAGTTACACACCTGTTTGTAGTTATCAAGTTGCCCTGAGCACCTTGATTATCTGGTTCAGGTGTGTTTATTGAGGTTGGAGCTGAAATCTGCAGAACCTAGCTCACCAAGAGCAGGGTTGGAAATATGCAATAACCTAGTCCAGTGGTGTCCAATCCTGCACCTGGATATATACCTTCCTGGCAAGATTAACTACAACTAGTGTAGAAGTTTCAAGACCAACTCATTTAGGTCCAAGTCCAGGCTGAGACCAGCATAGCTTGAATTATCAAGTAGCCCTGAACACCTTTATTATCTGGTTCAGGTGTGTTTGATTGGGGTTGGAGCTGAAATCTTTGGGGACGGTAGCTCACCAGGAGCAGGGTTGGAGACCCTTGGCATAGTCAGCCATTCCCTTTGTAAGCTCCTGCCCACCGAATAGTATTTTTTTGTTTGTGCTTTTGGCGGTTACCTTCTGTTTTTAAGGAATGCTATTAGTTGGTGGATTGCCAAAAACAACTATTTGACTAACTGGTTCTGCAGACGCCTTGAACAGTTCAGCTTGTGTGGTGTTCATCTAATCCTGATTAGATTCCTAAGAGGTGCTCACATAATATGATATCTGTTGTTGGAAAAAAAAGCTGGATATAGCACTATGTAATGGAACAGATCACAGGCCTCGAGGCATGTTTTAACTTGATACAGCATCTTATAAGAGCAAAACTCATAGCGCAGTCAAATAAAAAACAGCAGATGATGTCTTTTTTGATATTGTGGAACTCTTGTGTAATAACAACTGGAGTAGTGTATACATTTGCGGTTCATTACTAATAATAGCAGTTACAACATCAATAATACATCTTGGATTTGAGGTCTCTAAGCTTAAGTATCTATAACATCAGCTCCTGTTGCCTGTTTTCTCTCAGTAATACTGCTTTGTCAAACGTGAGAATATGCAAAGTCGTTCTCAGGAGTCCACAGTTTCATGGTCAGTGTTGAAGTGACACAGCACATGGCCTGCCTTTCATGGTGAAAAGAACCGTGCGTTGAGCTTGTCCAAACAATGCAGCCAAAGTAATCGTCTGGACTGATGTTAACGAGCAGAAATTGCGAGGTGTTTACTTTCATTCCACCCCCCACAAGCCAACGTCCACGTATCACTAAAACCCACTCATTAAAAGTAAATCGTTAGCTTGTATAAATAATAGAAGATCACTGGTCAGTCAGTGACATGAGATAAATGAAATTTATGCACATGCAACTTTCCATAGACAACGAGTGTTGTGATCATCGATCGGTTCGGCACTTAGAGACTGGGTTTTGCCAGATTTGTGCAAAGCTATAATTTCAGATTTTATTAAATGTAGGGAATGTAATTCTAGATATGAGTTTGTTCCCATTTATAAGCCTCTTCGTCTTCTGGAAGGAAATTGTGGCATTTGTGTTTTGACAATTGAAGATGCATCTTTAAAGGCCAATTGCTAACATTGTGACATACCTATTGAGATTAGCCAGACAAGTGCGATTTTAGCCAGCGCTTTAGCTCTGGATTTGAACTGGCTGTGCTGGATTGGTTTCTTGATCGCAATGTAGCGGTCGAGGGAGATGGCACACAGGTGCATGATGGAGGCAGTCGAAAACAAGACATCCAGGAACAGCCAGATAGGGCACAGGAAATCTGCAAGGGGCCATCTGGAATCTGAAATATGAAGACAATATTAAGCACTAATCAGTGGGCTGTCTGAATTTAAATTAGAACCAACTCTGAGACCATTTTGTAATGGGACACACATTTTAAAGACTTTTTCAAAATTATTTAATGCACGCTAACTTAGCATGGCTTTCATCAGAGTTGTTGTGCCATTCAGTGTTTCTGGAAAAATGCAGGACAAATCTCGTAAACATATTCTTTCTCGTAAACATGCGGAATTAGTGTAAACTGCTTGTTTATTCTCTTCATTCACCTATGAAGAACTTCAGATCAAGTCAAATATGTTGTAAATCACAGGTCCTTCATGGTGGGAAAATAAACGAATTACATGGATTAAACGATACTATATATATATATATTTTTTTTTTAATAATTCATATTAAAATGTTGTTGCTAATCCTTTCAGACAATTGTTTAAGCGTTTCCCACAGTGTTTCTTAACAAATCAGGCTCACCTTAAATGTAAATATTGTAGACTGGTTTTCGTTGTTTATAATGTCTTGTTGGGACATGAACATTAATGCATTGCTTTAAAATCATCGCAGCCTCTGCATCCCATCTTGTATTTAGTGGATCTTAACATTATTAAATGAATAGAAACAAGCTTGAGTTGATCAAAAATGGTTCAAAAGATTAAACACTTGAGGGCTTTTGGACTATTCATCAAGCTCTTCCGTGGCACTGTTTATTTTAGTGACAGACATGAAATGGTGGATAATCGAGTTGGTCTTCATCCCATTGCACTTACATATGCTGTTGTTTAAAGCCTTTAAATAAGATTGCGTTGTTTTCATCTGCAGTTTTTGTTAGACTTTTTAATGCTCAAGTTCATGCCATGTTATTGCTCTCATGACAATTCCACGTTTACCAAAAGTGAAAAGGAAGGTAAAATACTAAATTTAGTGACATTTTTCACAAAATGCACCGTAAAACCCTTAGTAAGCGCATCCAAATGCTTCAGGTTACTGGTTTAACAAAGTTGCATTTTGTAAAAACTTTTTGGGTCTCAGTTTTACAATGTAATTGTGCTTGCATTTTAAACACGATTTCTAGCTTTCATTGACCTTAACTGTGGTGTATCTCCAAACTTGTGTGTGTGTGAGCGGACCTCCATGGTTTGGAGAGCCTATAACCAGATGTTGAAAACTGGCATCGGTCAGATCACCCCTCTTCACTAAACAGATCCTCATAGAGGGCTACATTATTGCCAGCTGGGCTTTCTGAATCCGGAATGTTTTTGCAGTAATTTGGAAGCAAATTAATTTAACCGGCATGATAGTTAAATTAATACAAATATTAATTTCTATCACCCCTCCCCCTCCAAAATACTGACTCCTAAATGCAGGCTTGGTGAGCAGAAGAGACTCTTACTGAAAATCGTACTTTTCAAAAACAAAAATATATATTAGTGCTGTCAAAATTAGCTTGTTAACGCAAGCGATTAATCAATATTTTTTTCCCCAATTTAATGCAGTTAACTCAGGGGTGGAGGCGGAGCTAGGGTTGGGTTTCTCCAATCACAGAGCTAAGATTGGGTTTCTCCAATCACAGAAACTTTTATCCCAAAAGCCTATTGCTAAATAGTTTCTAAATATTGATTCTGAAATAATTTTCAAGCATTTTGCACGGTCACACATTTACACAATTTCCCATTGCAAAATACAGTCATTGTAATAGGCATCCATGCAATTGGTAATTTTGCGTAAGGGTGAAAGATTTTCAACAGATTTTGCAATGCGAATTAGCTGTGTTGACCAACAGATAGCCACTTGGTTTGAAAGTGATTGTTAGTAGTGCTTCATACATCACTACACTGTTGACAACAGACACTGGATTTTTTCCCCCACATATTTCTGGCTAAAGTGACTGCAGCCTAAGAACTAACACAATACAAATCTATAAAAGCTTATGACAATATCGCAATCAATAGTAATAAAATGTGTTTACCCAAATATTATTCACCCAAACACTTTAGTATATGAAATGTACCACATAGAACCCCCTATAAACTATTTTGGGTGATAACTCAAGTTTGTTCAAATGTCATGGCACGTGAAAATAAGGGATATTGCATAGAGTTTGTAGGCAAGGCATAAAATCTAAGCTAACATATTCACTATGTCGTCCAGCCCTAGTTCCCATATATACTGACAGGTAAGTGTGCCCTCTCTTGCTGAAAGCCAAATAAAGAGTCACTCTGCTCTACCACACTTTAGGTTTGTGCCGCCAAGTCTCAACTTCCTCATGTAAATATTTCTCTCGTTCTCAGAGAAACACATTTGTGGTGTGCTCTCCAAAGTAGGCTCTTGTTTTTAGCCTTGCCGAGACTCTTTATCAAGCGCTATGTAGGTTTTCTCTGAGTTCATGGATTTTTCATGGCTTTAACTTCAGTTCCGGTCTTCACCTGGTCCACAGATGTGGACTTTGGTGGACGTTTGGTTTTAATGTTTTAGCAAGCACATCTTGCCTCCACAAGACTGAAAGCTAAAATTACTCCAGTTGGTAAAGGTTGCTTTTATTTTTATGATTACATTTAATCGCGAGTTATTAGGTTGCGAATTAACGTCTAGAGTTACCGCTGTCTTGGTCAATAAATTGTGGCACTCACATATTGTATTATTGTACCCCTTCCTCCGAAGGCAATTTGATTTAATTACCTGTCAGTGTTCATGACTTCTGGTAAGCTTCAGCTGTTTGGTGAAACCTTTCTTTCTCTTTCGGCATTCACACATGGTTCTCTTTCTGTGGAAAACCTTTAGTAGCTGTTTGCAAGTCATTTTCCCATCCCATCTTCAGTTTTTGTCATCGAGGCTTGATTTAACTTAGCCACTTAAACCAAGTTTGGGCTAAAGGTTTTCAACAAAAACATCCAACAGTAGCCCACCTTATCCATCTTTGCATTTGGGTTACGTTTTCTTCCAACTTCTCCAACACCATTTTAGACCATTTTATTTAGGATGAATAGCATTGGTTAAAAGATTTTCAAGGACAACTGGCTGGACTTAAAGTAGCATCTAATTACATGTAATCCGGATTGCATAATCCCATTCCAAAAATTAAGTACTTGTTGTAATATTAGATTACATTTTAAAATAGTCAGACTACAGTAACATTTGTATTGATTACATATTCACCTAATAGCAGCATTCATAAGTTTTCATAATTGATTTGATTCTCCCTAATTCTTCTTTTTCATCACTTAAATGTTTCTTCCCAAAATAGCCTGCTGCTTTATACACTCAAAAAGTCTTCCAGTTTGTTGATCTTCACACAAAGACCAGTCACTAGTCATATAGGCTTATTTTAATTTTAAAAGTGTTTTCTTAACATTTCAACATTGCATCAGCTACTGATGAACAATTAAATTGTTATTTACCTTGCAGTTCTTTTACGAACCCCAGTTCGGTTTAATGCACTTCATGTTGTTAATTACAACGAATTGTATATATTGTATATCAATATATATATAGTGCACAATCATGTTGTTTAAATCAATGTGATAAACAAGTTAGGTCAAAAGTAATCAAAAAGTAGTCTGATTATATTACCTGAAATGTGTATTGGATTTCATTACTAATTACAATTTTCGGCATGAAATTTGGAATCAGTAACAGACTACAATTTATACGTAATCTACCCAGCACAGTCAAAAGGGTAGTTCGCCCTAAAAATGGAAATTCAGGAATTGATTTACTCTTATGTAGTTCCAAACCTTGGACCACATTGAAAGTCCTAAGGTTTGGTATGACATGAAGTTGATCAAATAACAACAGAATTGAAATGCTTAATTGTCCCTTTAAGGTTCTTGTTCAAGAGCCAAATTATGATCTAGTACACAACTGAAACAGACAAGGTGCAGCTAATAAGGTTCAATAAATGTCATCAGGTCTAATTAAAGAGAAATAATAGACGGGCTGGGGTGTTTGGCATCGGAACTGAAAGCCAAGCTGGCATCAGAACTATAATAGTAGTAGCTTGGCAGATGTTGTGTAGTTTGAAACTTGTGAGGCATGTTTACACCAGAAATGTTTTGAAGAGTGCTTGACTTCTGTGTGTATTCATTCTGTCAGTGCAGGGAAACGAAACATGGCCTTTAATATGGTTTTAGTGTAATTCTGAGAAACTTTACAGACTCCATCTTCTAATAAATTCTACAATAAACAGTCCTCCATAATTAATGTTAAGGTTACTTACGAAACAGCACAGTCACCAGAGCGATGGGCATGACCAGCAATCCCACCAGCAGATCGGCCACAGCTAGAGACATCAGGAAGAAGTTAGTGGCATTCTGGAGTTTTCTCTCCAATGACACTGCCAGAATGACCAGGATGTTTCCACCAATGGTGGGGACGATAACCAAAAGAATGAGCAGCGCGGCCCAATGGAGTGGTTCTCCAAGCTGGTTGGATTCCCAATCCTCGCTCCATGTTTGGTTGAGCTCCGGTATGGACGAGACGCTATTGCTAGCCATTCTGCTTCGGAAAGTTGTACTTTAGTTTTTTCCGTGGGCTCGTCCAGCATTGTCACCGACTCCCTCTGGTTCGAGGGTGGTGGTACGTTCAAATTCAAATGATGCACTCGTGTTTGCTTGCAAGAATCCAATTTATTAAGCAAAAGAGTTTCTAAAGAATTCCCTCCAAATTATTATCTCCAGATGGAATCAGAGACCGGATTGGTCACATGGTTGACAAGGTATTGACCATCTTTGTTCTTTCTCCTGCAAATATAAACATTACAGTGATCTTCAAACTGACGTATGATAAATACGATTTTCTCGTCATATGATTAGCGATACGCGTTCCATGCCATGTTTGTAATTAAGCAAGGAAGTAACTATCAGTATCTAGTTCAATCTGGCGGGGCTGATGACTTCAGAAACAATGTTTGTTTCCAGAATAATTAGGGTTTCATAACTTCATTATAATTTTGAAATGGCTCCTAGCATAACATTATGTAATGAGTGTTATGAAATAGACAAATGGTGTATAATATGTTGATGATTTTAAGAATTATCTACATAGGAAAAATCTGGCATTTATAGAAAGGGAAAAAATAACTACTGTAGAATATTAACATGAATTGACCTACATTTTTTATTTAAGACTATTAACACTTTAACACTTTTTGAAGTTGTCCCCCCCCCCATTATAAGCTAAAAAGAATTAATCAAAATATATTTTTTCACAAATTACATCTGCTTTTAACTATATATTTTCTAAATTTAAAATAGTTCTAAATATTAATCGCTTTTCCATGATGAAAAATATTTTGAAAATTAAGTATATTTTTCACGTACCTTGAACTCACCTGAAGATGTCCTCTAGGCATCAGCTTAATTCCATATTATTCACCCGTTGTATTTTTTCCAGTCTTTTAATCAAATGAAGCAAGTGCTTCTTCACAAAACGTTCCTCAGATTGCGAACTCTCATTTTATATGTATGTAAAAAAAGTACATGACCAAATTTTCTGTGGGAACGGATCCAGATATGATCTCACTGTTTAGTTGCATGTTAAGGAATGTCCTTGTTCTGGAGGAGCTGGACGAATCCCCAGATCTTCTCCGCATCGCCTACCGTGATCACCGGTAAAAAAACTTCCATACGTCCTCTAACCCTTCCTCTCTCATTCTGTGTCTGCTTACTGACTCGCTCTGCCTCTCCCTCCCTCTCTCTCTCTCGCTCTCTCACGAGTTAAACCTGGAGGAACGGATGAATGTGTCGACAATGGGGTGGTTCCAGTGATCCTGGGGGGTCATTTTCTTCAATGCAGCAAAGCTGCTGTTTATTTTTCCTCATTCATGGTTTTTCCATAACTTGATTTATCCGTTTTCTTTCACTGTCAACTAGTCAATAAAAAAAAAATGGTTTAGCACATCCCTGCCACCTACTTCTTGTCAGAAATGAAGAAACATGGTGTTTTTGATGCTATTGAGTTTCTATCGAGCTATTGGGTTTCTATCCAGACTTGAACCTTGAAGCACCCTGCTAATCTCTCTCAGCTGTCTGTATATCCAGATGGAGCGGGATTGTCCTTTAACACCCTCTGAATACTGAGAGGGTCAGTTTATATGGTGGATCTGTCATATTTTAAGAAGTATCGATTCGTCCAGCTCCTCCTTCCTATTACTGCCATGTGCTCGGGCTATATAGACACATCTGTTTCCCACCTTCACATGGTGTAGCTAGAGGTTAAA
This sequence comes from Ptychobarbus kaznakovi, assembly GCA_027422405.1. NCBI lineage: Eukaryota > Metazoa > Chordata > Actinopteri > Cypriniformes > Cyprinidae > Ptychobarbus > Ptychobarbus kaznakovi. The sequence continues at coordinate 16,340,211 of CM049815.1, forward strand.
GCTGGTTACTGAAAACACCAACAAAACTGTGTGGGTTTGTCTGTGTTTATGTGTTGTACACGCTACCAATCAAACGTTTGAATATGCCTATTTTCCACATTATGGATTGAAAGTCCAGTTATCATTTTGAAGTACATAGAATTATGTAGTGACCCATAAAATGCTTAAAATAACAGCTCTGTCTAAATTCCAGAGGCTCATTCTGAATGCCTTTTTAAACTATTAAAGGGGTTGTTATAATAGTATCATTTGATGTACTTTTATTGTTTTTTTATATTTATATTTTCTTTTTTAATTTGAGCTATTAAAATTTCTTGGCAAATAGTAGGAATTAATTTATTTTTTATTTAAATTTATTTCAAGCCAACATATTTAATGGTTTTAGTTTTAGTTACTTAATAATAACCCTGTTCCTACACTTTAAATATGATTTCACTCACTTAACATAAACATTTTAAGGCAGAAACTGAACTTAAGCATTGAAATATGATCAAATGAGCTGTACTGGTAATTGCAACCATTTTTTATTAAATCAAATTATAATAATCTGACCTAAATGTATTCTTTTGAAATTCATGAAATTGCTTTTATGTCAAAGTTTAAGTTTTGTAGACATCTAATGAGAAATTATTCAGTTGAAACTCTTTGACTATTGCTTGTGTGTGTGTGTGTGTGTGTGTGTGTGTGTGTGTGTGTGTGGTGTGTAAACTTAAGGCCAAAACTTTTTTTTTTTGTGGACTGGTGCTGTCGTAGGGGACTCTTTTATTTGCTCATTTATTGGTGCGTTGGATAGCGTCTGGCAAAGCAAAACTCTTGAACCACGGATGCCTCCGACTCCTGGAGTGTGTCAAGCTTCGTCTTTTGTTTATGAAAGTTAATTTGGTTACAAAACCAAATTTAGGATGGAGCTTTTAGTTAAAGATTTAAAAGGCTGCTAAGTTTGATTGTGCAAGCTTGCAAAGTAAGACAAAGCAGTTCTTATGAAGGAAATGTGTATATATATATATATATAGATAAAAGCGTTTTGGGGACAGTGATCTTTGACATTGAACGAGTGCAAGTTGTACATATAGCGTTTATTTTATTAGCACGTTTAGTACTTTTTCGTTACGTTTAAATCGTGGATTTCTGTTTTTTGAATTTATAAATGCACTATGCATGCGTATATAGTGTGGAACGCAAACATTGTATTTGTTTTATTTTTGCCAAATACATTTTCTTATCAAATTGGTAAGTGGTTATGAATGAATACCAGAACCTTTTGAAGGAAAATCTAGATTTCTGTGTGAAAACAAATGAAGCTCCTGTCTGAATCTGTAGATGAGCCTCTAAAACCCAAATGAGCAGTCAGGATTAGATTGACTAAGTGGCCGTCGATGAGCATAAGACCCTGGCCAAGATATGTATTTGTACAGAAGGTTCCCAAGTTCGGCCCTTGATATCCAGCGCAACACATTAATTCCAGCCTGATGAAAGATTAAGTCAAATCCTTTTTTATTGCCAGTTGGCATTTGTATGCGAGTACTAAATTGTGGATTAGCTTCCCACGGAAAGGGTTTGAGCTGTGGGAAGGGTTCGAGCAGTTGTCTCAACTGGGCATGTTGTCGGTTATTACTGACAAAATTGTGTTTTTTGTTGCTCTGGACCAAAACTGAACTTTAAATTGAATCAACCTGGTATTATACAAACTATACAAATCTGGTTTTGCGCAATTCATTTCTGAGCACATTGCTTTCAGTCAATCAAATTATATATATTTCGGTCAAATTTAAAGATTAGATATTGATTCGATTTCATTGCCATGTTTATACATAGAAAGAAATATATAGTTGACGTATCAATGTGTCCTATATAGTAAACCTCTGCTATTTGTAACTCTAAGAATTTGATGTTATTTGTGTTGTTGATTTAGTCAAATTTTTATTTGTCAACTACCCATACGATTTATAGTTTGATAATATTTGAAACTTGATTTAGTTTGAAGCATCTAGATTGGAGCTTAACAATATTTGCAATTTCCACTTCTAATTTGGCACAAAACTTTTGCGTTATTTTATAGATGTCGATTAAAAAATGTGCAAAAATTATGCGATAAGTCGTGGCGACAGATGTTGCTAGGTTTACGGATATCACTAGCCATTATTTTTAATCGAAGAATACTCCAGATGATCATTAAATGCGAAAAACACCTCTTGTGAGCATTAAAATGTATTGTGATATGTTTTTTTTTTTTTTTTTACTAAATTGATGTTTCCATTGCAATTTGCGCAATTTGAGGGGTAATGGAAACAGCTTATGAAACTTGATACTAGTATATAGCAGTAAAGATTCATAATAATGGACACTGTTTATATTATCGACCACAAAAAACACATTTATAAGGTTTTTTGGGCAGAATTTCTATATCAGTGCTTCCCTAAGATTGATTGATTTGATATATTTTTTATGTAAATTGTTTGAGAGTGAAGCAAATGAGAAGAGATAATTTAATGTAATTAGTTTGCTCCCTTTCAGTGACTGTGTTATGTGACATCTGAGAGTGTTGGCATAGCCGGGTCTCAAAGGAGGATTTAATTAGGAAAACTGTTATTTGCTTGCTTTATTCCTGCATGGCCATTTAGTCCTTCGAGCTATTTAAGATTACCATTACCGCAGATTTAAACAGAAGATTTACATAGTGTTACAGTAAAGGTTTCAAGGACATGTTTCTGTTTTTTTGGGCCAACCTGTAACTTAAGTTCTGGAAGAATAAAAATAAGGCTTTCTTTTTTACAGAATCATGTGTAAGCAAACAGTGTAACATAAGTTGAATATGCTTTCACATCATAAATCATCTATGTAACGATATGTTTGAAATAAACATTTCACATTGTTTGCAATATTTACATTGCGTTATATTTACGATTATACCTTGTACTATAGCCATTTAGATTATTATACATTTTTTGTATGTAGCTAGCTAAACTGTAGTTTAAGAAATTTAATCTTGTTAATTGGCTTGTAACTTGGTAAACTGAGTATGTTCCTGGAGTTTGCATATAAATGGATATTTATGTTCATAGATAAGCTTTCTATACATTTCATTATACTGTAATAAAAGCCAAAGAACCACATTTTGACCAATAAAACCTCTATTATGCCTTCGTACAGAAGTACAAAATATTAGGCCAGAAAGTCTCGTCACATTTATGGCCTAACATTCCCATTGCCATAATTGTATGCTCTTGTTCATAATAAACTCATGTGCATACTTCAGATATGCTTAATGAATGGAAACCGAAATAACCATCCTGTACTGTTTTATCGAGTTAGATTCTTTTGTTTGGCAGCACACCAGTTTAATAGTGGCTTTGTATAAACTTTATACAAAGAACTAAAGCCTCGCATTCCTTCAGTCGATCCGAAGTATTACTGTCAGAGAAAATAAACTGTTTGGAAAAACGGATGGGCTTTGCTTCAAGTGTTTGTGTTTGTGTCTACAGGACTCCAGAACAATGTCCCAGTGTGGTTTCTCTGCTGTCCGAGAGCTACAATCCTCACGTCCGCTGCGGCGCTGCAATGGCTCTGGGCATCTGTTGTGCTGGCACTGGGAGCAAGGTGAGTGTTGATGAATACTGCATCTGTACTCGGTACTCTCAGTCGGTTTCATTGAATTAGCTTGTTAATACATTTCATCATTTCAGTTTATGTTAATGCAGAAAAAAATTCAGTACCTTGAAAAAAAAAAACGCTTTTATTTTATAAGTTAAATATTAATTGAAATAAATGTGAACGGTCGATGACGTGAACTTTCAAACAGCTTTCATCTAGGTTAATATTGTTAAAATATACCTGCTTTGTATAGATATTTCGGTAACGGTTTAAAATAAGGTTCTATATTTAACGCATTAACTAGTATTAAATATGACGAGTAGAGTTGTTGTAGTGTATTAATCGTTGTTAATTAGTTAATAAAAATGCAGCTGTTCATTGGTAGTCCATATTAGCCCATTTAATAGTTTTAATAGATACAACTTTTGATTAAATGTTGGAATCAACATTAACTAAAATGAAGTGCTTTAGGAGTATTTTTAATTGTTAGTTTATGTTAACTAATGTGGTTAACTAATATTAACAAAAATAACTTTATTGTAAAATGTTACCAATATTAGTTTAATACATTTATGTTTATATCTAATAATTGTAATGTTAATTTATGCAACTTAATGTAAGAAATTTGTGCACAAATCGGACTTGCAATATAACGATGTCAAAAGTTATTACAATGTCAGCTGCATTATTTATTTGTATAAGGTTTTTTCACAACATTCTTTCAGAACGACTTTACGAAAACTCATGATTTTAATGTATAGAATATTATACTATCTTCATGCCTTAGTCGCATTTATTAGATTAGAGCTGGACATGTTATAGCTTGTGACAATATGTTTATATGATATGTGTGTATATGTGCATGTGTGTAAGTGATGTCAAACGATTAATCGCATCCAAAATAAGTTTTTGTTTACATAATGTGTTCTGTCTATATTTATGTATATATATAAATACACACACATACAATATATATTTAAGAAAAAAATTACGTTTACATATTACATATATTTATATATGACATTTGTATGAATATAAATGTAAATGCTTGTAAATATAAAAAATGTATGCTGTACGTGTGCATCTTTATATATACATAATAAATATACACTAGTACACACACATATTATGTGGACAACAAACGTTATTTTGGATGCGATTAATTGTGATTAATCATTTGACAGCACTTATTATATATATATGTATATGTAAGTTAATTGTGAAGAGTTCTGCAATTTAATATAGTATCGATATACAATATTTTGTTACAAAAAAAATCAGGCAGTTGATATTTATGTAGTATGTATCGCTTTATATGAGTATACTGTAACTTATAATTTATCAACAGCATCAGTTTTTGTTCAGTCATTGTTGCATTTGTGGCCATTTTAGTCACAGTCTGAAGCCCTAATATGACTATTAAAGGTTAGACGGTTGAAAAATTATTAAACGAGTGTGTAAGACAGCTGAGCAGCATCTGCCAGGACCCAAGAGAGCTGTTTGACCTGTCTTACAACAATCCTGAGTGATGCTATTGGCTCTTCTGCATGCTCAGGTCGGTTCTGCGACCATTGCATTACCATTGGAAGAGTCACAGATGGCACATTTAGCGCTCAAGTGGAGATGAGATTAAAACCGATGCCTTGGACAATGTTGTAGCCATTAACCACTCAACTCCCTCGTTGGGTGAGCTGGAAAATGGAATATGAAGATTGGTCTTGACTTTTTAACTTATAATAACTCTAATCCAAATCCCTCTCAGGTGCCCAAATACAGTCATGGGCGCTTTTGTGGCGAGCCAAGATCTCCCACACTTTCAGATTTGTCATGCCATTAAAATGGGTCACAAATTCAGCTTTGGGTCTGTAATATATACACCTGGTCGGTTTACGGCAATATAATTTCTTCTTTTGCTGTCCCGACACAATCCTTGTTTGGCTCCATCTGTCAAGAAAAACTCTGGCTTTATTTTGAATTAATCGTTGCAAACAACTGCTGACTCAATCGCGGAAATATGCATAATGATGGGATACTGTGTGTTGTGTAATGCTACCTTAGCTCTCTGAGAGCCAGATTTGCTGTTTTTGGCTTTGTCTTCAGTGTAGATGTAATTTAAATTGGTTTGGCTTTTAACTTAAAGATCAAGCGTGACACTAAATACCCATCTTAAACAAACCAAACTAAAGGATGGAAAGTTCATGCACTAGGGGTGTAACGGTACACGTATTCGTACAGAACATTTCCGGTACGGGTCTCTCAGTTCGGTACGCATGAATACCGAACAAATACAGCATTGTTTTAACCACTGCACGAGTGGAACTTAATTGGAAACTTGCAGTTTTATATATTGTTACTTTTGATAATAAACTAAGTCTTGTCTTGTAAATTACGTAAATTTTTTTCAGGAAATTCAGAAAATAAATGGCATTTTGATGCTCTTTGTTGCACGACCGAAAGCTGTGTATATACGCCTCGGTTCAAATGCCAGTGCGGAGCGAGATCATCCCTTCCTCTTTACCACTAGTTTAACCATGAAATAAACATAAATGAACATCTCATGCCTCACGTAATCGCTCTAAGTATTTCAACCACGAAAAGACGTCAATAAAACCACTTCTAAATAAAATGTCACAGCATTTCATTTACCTCCGGCAAGTCATCACACTAGTTAGTTCACTAAAGAAATGAAGTCTAGAGAAGAGCATTTCGAGAAATATTGGACTACTGTATTTTAGGGCTGTGCAATTAAATTCAAGAAATTCAATTTATTTTTCGATTTCAGCCACCAACAATTATGAAAATGTAATAATCGAGTTAAAACAATTATTGCGTCCCCTTTCCAGCGGTGCGCTTTCACTCCTCCATTAAAGCCCATTTTCACGTGTAAATCGGTAAAATCATGACACGTGACTTTTGCAAAATGGGATGTGCTTGAGTTATTAAAGTTGATTAGATTTTTTAATGTTTTTAAAAGCGTGAAAGAGAACTTGCGCTGTTCCTCAGGAGGCCTGCGCTCAGAGACCGAACACAACACGGACATGTAAAGTCATTTTTTAGCTGAACTTATGCACCTAAACGGTCAAATACACACAAAAATGTGTCAAAATGCGGCGCTTGGTGATTATTCGTGTAAACCCTTGTCGGTTATGTAACAAATGAGTGTAAACAGATGAGAATGAAAATACGTGTGCAACAGTAAATTCCGTGCGGCTCTTAAAGTGACAGCAGCCTAATATTCCTGCTGCTGACTGTGGACTTAATATTAATCAAACAACAAAAGACAAAATCACTCACTGCTCTTCACAGAAGGTCTTTTGTAGCTTTAAGAAACAAATGAAGTTTAATTCAGTCTGTTTTATTTTACATTTGATTCAATTTCTATAGGCTGTTAACTGAATACTTTAGCATTAAAAATTATTAAATTAAACTAAAAACAATTACTAAAATAAAAAAGTTGCTTTGTTTAAATGTTTTTTTGTTTGTTAAATGGCCCACTAATAATTGTTAAATAATTGAGATTACAATATTTACCAAAATCATTGTGATTATGATTTTTGTCGTAATCGAGCAGCCCTACTGTAAATACTCATTATATTTTTCTTTACCTGTTAGTGATGTCTTAATTATTTAATGTATGTTTAAATAAATGTGTTATGACTGTGTAAATCAATATATTTCAACAACAAATAGAAATTTTATAATTTAGTCGTTAATTTAAAAAACGCATTGTGCAACTTACATGTTTGTTTGTGTGTATGAAACGCATTTGTCATTTGTCCGTGTTTCACTCCGTCTCGAATCGCGGAAAGCGCTCGAGAAACGGTCTCTCTTCCGCGGCTCGTTATGCTTTCAACTCGTCTTTTTTTTTTTGTCTTGAGCAAGATACTTTTTTTTTTACTTTTTTTTATGTAGAAAAGGCGATAGCACCGCATTACAATAAATTAGCATTCATGTTTTCATAGCCGCGGGCCAAATTCTAAAATGAAATCATCTTTGAGAGCAAGGGGGCCCCCTGGTGTTTCGGGGACCCCACGCAGCTTGCGTATTCTGCGTATAGGGAGGATCGGCTCTGGTTACACCACTATCATGCAGTCTTTCTTTCTCTGTGGCTGGTGATCATAAGTAGACAAATTAACATGGCTACTTCCCTTCTGTATTTTCAGGTCTGCCATATTGCTACTTCCTCAAAGTCAAAGATGATTAGATACTTGGAAATGTGATGAATTTGTGGTTTAGGCAAAACCATTCAGCATGCTGCGTCAGGATATGCTTCTGTTTTTCCATAATCATAACTCATATGCTTCCTTTGATTTCCTTCAACAGGAAGCAATCAATCTCCTGGAGCCCATGACTAATGACCCAGTGAATTACGTAAGACAGGGCGCGCTGATCGCCTCGGCTTTGATCATGATCCAGCAGACGGAGGTCACCTGTCCAAAGGTAAGGGGAATATGTGACTTTGGGTGGTTCGGGTTAATTATTTGGCTCTTGGGATTCATAAGTGTTAAAAAAATAATAATTTTTCAGTCCTTGCCTGCTTCAATATGTGGCACAAAGCTACAAAATAACAGTAAATATTTAAAATCCGTTTATGTGGATTGCATGTTGCACCAATGAGGTTCCAGATTAATGGATGGACGTTTTTGTGGGATTGAGAGACTACACAGACTTAAAATGAACAATAGTCTGTCATTTTACTGTTAATTATGGATTCTAGTATGCACCTAAAGTCATAAATATTCACCTTTTATAATATCAGACTTTGTCGAATCATTTCTACACTGTGGTTGTGTAGTCACGGTACATTTGCTTGTTTCTTGGTGTGATTTTCCTTTGGTTTTACCACAGGATTATCACTGGGCTGCGAATTTTATGGCCACATGAAATAAATTGAATTGAAATCCCTGTTTTATGGTGTAATAAAAGGCTAGAGTTATAGTAATGGCAATCATTTGTTAAATATCCCATCCGGGCAGACTTTAAATCATGCTAGCCACATGTTTTATGAGCCTGGCCTTAAAATTTGGGGAGAGAAAGCAGGGTATGATTCTCATAAATGCCTTCAAACAGACTTCATTTACTCATGTAGTTACCGCTGAACCAGAATCTAAATGTTTCTTTACAATTTTCAAAAGCTAATTAAGTCGTTTTGCACATGAATCTGTATTGACCTTGTAAGAGAAACCATCTTTTAAATTATGGCATAAGACCAGAAACATTTGAAATAAGGTGAGTTTCTATTTCACGTCTTGGATTTAGCTGGTGTACTTTTTCCTGTTCTCGTTCATTGTTTAATTTAAAACCACAGTTGTCGTGTATCAGAGATCAGCTGTACATGGGCTCTTTCTTTCCATAGGTGAACCAGTTTCGACAGCTCTACTCAAAGGTGATCAATGACAAGCACGATGACGTGATGGCCAAATTCGGGGCCATCCTGGCTCAGGGCATCCTGGATGCAGGTTAGTCTCAGATGGGAATACTTAAGGTTTCTGGACTAGACTTCCATGTTTTATTTCATTTTTTTTTTTTTTGTTTTTTTTGCATTCTGCCATACCTTACTCTCATTAATGGAGTATAAAGGAAAAATGCTTAGCAGAATTTGTTGAACTCTTTTTAATATGTGCTTTATCCCAAAAAAAAAGCCATTGTATTAGTGTTTTTCAGTATGCTTTAAAATTAGTGCTGGGCAACGATTAATCGCAATTAATCACATCCAATATAAACGTTTTTGTTTACATAATATATGTGTATTGTACATATATATTTATTATGTTTATATATAAATACACATGCATGTATATATTTTTTAAATGTTTATATTAAATATCTTATATTATGAATTTTATGAATATAAATATATACATGTAAATATTTGTACAATATATACTGTGTGTCTTTATATGTACATAATAAATATACACAGTACACACACACACATATATTATATAAACAAACTTTTAATTTGTATGGGATTAATCGTTGCACAAATTAAAATATTAAATACTAAATAAAAAGTAAAACAATACAAAAAAAGATCTTCAAATAGGTTCATTTATTTTAAAATAATTCAGTGTTTAATTTAATCTCGTTTCTTTTATTCCTTTTGGTTTTGGGTTCAAGTTAACAGTTTGAGGTCTCTTAAAATATCTCTAAACTCTAAAATATATGTGGAAATATATAGATATTGCCAATTAAAAAAAAAATCTGTCTGGGTTAATGTGCTTTGTAGAGTCTTATCTCAAATAACTGAATGGTTGGGTGTTCTGTGCAGAATGTGAGGGTGAAAATAAACCTTTTGTATGCATGTCAGGGCAGGTAAGTCCGTTTAAGGCTTTGCGATAAAATTCTGATCATGACAAGAATGTGGCATGCGAAACAAGATAGCACCACATCTTCATGCCACTACAAGCAAATATCAATTCACTTAGTCCCAGGGTGCTTGCCTATTCATATTGAAAGAATGCATTGACCTTCAAGAGATGCTCTTGCCCCCAGCTTTCCAAATATCAGCTTGTGTACAAACCCAGTACAGGTTAGTCGAGAGAGTATTTCACGTGGAGGGTTGTTTTTGCCCTCCGTAACTGAGTTTAGGACATGTTGGGACGGTGTTGCATCCTAATTATTTGTATTACAGTTGGGCGACAGTTTTTAATATGGTGGATTTCAAGGTTTCAGTGAGGGGTACATGCCTGAACACTAAATTTAAATTTATAAAAACATTCTTAAACCATGACTCCGAAACCTAAGCTGTCTTCCGGTCTAAAGCATACAATGTCTGCTTAAACAATATACACTACATGGGCAGCAACTCCATGTGCTACACAAATAGTTCACATCGCGGAAAGCACACAGGAGAATCAGCTCTCATTTGATTTTTAGTATACATTGACACTAGCATGTTGCTAAGCTAATACTGCAGTAAGCATAAAAATACACCACATACTCAAATGTTCAAATTTGATATTGTAACATGACGGTTATCAAGTAAGCAAAAAAAAAAAGTGTTAAACTAACATCACAATAATTCAATAGGCATGAAAATACACATTGCTCAGATTTGGGATTTTGACATCGGCACTTTGGTAAGCTAACATTGTAGTCCAGTGAGCATAACATAGCACATACCAATATTTGAGATTGATGTTAGCGTATGGCTAAGCTAACGAAAGTACTTGGATAAACACAAATGGACACCACAAACAAATATTGAGGAATTAACTTTTTTATTAATAGTTTTTGGTATTGTAGAAGTGATTCATGTTTATTTTTTCCTTGCTTGTTCCACCACATCGGAAGGATTTCAGTGTGTCCCAGTTTATTGTGGGATTGTTGCTTTAAAATGTATCCAAACATGGGTATCGTTTAACAAGTATGCTTCTTAGTTTATGGAAGAGCCTTTGTGTCAAGGACATGCCTTAAAATGCTGCCTATGTAGGCACCTCACTAGGTTTTATTAGAAAATGTAATACCTAGGGACTGCTGAAAGCTCTTGAAGCTTATTGAAAATGGAAAGTTCTCTTGAAATTATGCATGAATAACATTTTGAAGTCTTTTATTCTCGATTGTTTCATGGCCTGGTTTGGTGGAGAGTTTGAATCCTTGGCTTATTGGTTGTCACATATGGCATAGCATGATTTAAGTCACTGCAGTCAAAACAAACAATACAGGTCATACTTTCCCTATTCAATTGCAGTAGATGCCAACAGGAAACTGGCAGTCTGATAATTTAATGGGCTGTGACTGACAGAAGTATGTTATTGTCTGCGACGCCTTTCATTCTGAGCCAGATTGATCCTCTAAACTGATGATACCAAACCTCTCTCCATTCATCTTCTTTAAAAATGCATTGTTATGGACATATCCACACCTCTTTCCGGCCTGGCACTCACCCCTCACTCCTGTTATTGTCTTCTCATCAGGCAGTTTGAGGGTGGAGGAGTCTTTGGCCTTGACCTTCACATCATCTCCTATTAATATCCCATTCCTGTATCAGCATCACATTTGTGTGGACGTTGCAATGCTGAAAAATGTACGTTGTAATATTAACTAATCACAGCCAGAATCTAAGACAAACCTTTAAATATAAGTATAAAGTCTGGTCCACAACATTGCAAAAAACATCCACTTAAGGTGTGGTCTCATTTACCACCGGTTGGCTAAATATTGCAGGCGAAGTCCAATAATTTAAGCAGGTATCTGCACAATTTGGAGTTTTGTGTAAGGGCAAAATATTTCAGTGCAGATTTAGCTAATTTGCTGCATTGACCAATAGAAAGCTGATTGGTTTAAAAGTGATTTGTGAGTCGGTGCCGATGGCCTAATGGGCAGTTCAACAACATATATGCCGTTGTGTTACGGCGTCCCAAGTTCAAATCCCGGTTCGAGGACCTTTTCCCATGGTCCCATGGCCCCCCTCACTCTCCCACTTCACTTCCTGTCTACGCTACACTGTCCTATCGTAACAGACAAAATGCCAAAAAAAACAAACAAAGTGATTTGTGAGTGGCACTTCTTGACAACAGACCATTTTTGTTGAAACTTTGCTAATGAAGAGGCTGGATGGAGTTCCAGAGGCGCTTGCTAACACTCCCATCTTTCCGATTCTTCTCAGGTGGTCGTAACGTGACTATTTCTCTGCAGTCACGCACAGGCCACACCCACATGCCATCTGTGGTGGGTCTCTTGGTCTTCACCCAGTTTTGGTTCTGGTTCCCGCTCTCTCACTTCATGTCTCTGGCCTTCACACCCACAGCTATCATCGGCCTCAACAAGGATCTGAAGGTAAGAAGAAACGTCTTCCAGCCTTATAAAGCAACGTAATATAACCTCAACATGGGTGACTTCCCTCGTGTATAAGAGAAAGAGCTGTAGGATATTTTTATCTCCTGCAGTAAGTGTAAAACTTTATAATCCCCATGTATCCAGCATAGAGCCTAACTATTAATCCATGCAAGAAGAACTAGCAGCAGTTGTAGCACTGGTTAGTTCAGGAATGTCCAATCCTGATTCTGGAAGGCCACTGTCCTGCAGTTTAGCTGCAACCCCAACTAAGCACACTTGAACCAGCTATCAAGAGTCTTCAAGATGCCCAGAAACTTCTGTGCAAGATGTTGGCCCTCCAGGAGCAGGTTTGGACACCCCAGGGTTCACATTGTTACAACTTGAAAAATCTGATGCTAAAAACATTGTCCTCTACATAGATTGAGACACAAGTATTGCATGCTAGAGTAACACGTTTTTGTTTCTCTCTCTCTCTCTCTCTCTCTCTCTCTCAAAAAAAAATCTTTGTTCAAACCGTAGTGAACTTAGTGGCTGTTGCCTCTATGGGCAGCATCCTAACTGTCATTGAACCTCCGATTTGACTTATTTGGAAGGCTGTACAGGGCAACAACTTCGGGTGTCATACAAATAACATTTCTCAAACAAAAACCACACAGGAGACTTGTTTGATATAAACCTATTTCAAAGGGAAAAGCATAAAATAAAATAATTGAAGTCTTTAAATCTACACTTTTCAATTTTGAATGAATAAGTTCTGTCTTGTTAACAGATGCCGAAGGTGCAGTATCGATCCAACTGCAAGCCCTCCACCTTTGCTTACCCTCCACCCTTGGAAGTGCCAAAGGAGAAGGAAAAAGAGAAGGTCTGTTTTAACCCTTGTATCATCAACTCTCACCTGGCTTGTCAAATCTCTACTTAATACCAAAAACCAGTGTTCCAATGGTCATGGCATAACTTGTCCCGCTGTTCTTGTGTCAGGTTTCCACTGCCGTTCTGTCCATCACGGCTAAAGCCAAGAAGAAGGAAAAGGAGAAGAAAGAGAAGGAAGAGGAAAAGATGGAAGTGGTATGCATGTCCCACAGCACTTCCAGAAAACTTTAGCATGTCATGTACCACAGAACCCCAGTGATTTGGTCTTTATCTGATGCAGGAAACACTGGCAGAAGCAGAGAAAGAGAAGAAAGACGAGGAGGAGAAGGAAAAGGAAAAAGAAAAGAGAAAGAAAAGAAAAAAGAGCCAGAGCCAAACTTTCAGATTTTGGCGAACCCAGCACGTGTCATGGCCGCCCAGCTCAAGGTCCTCACTATGTCTGACAGCTGCAGATACCAGCCCTTCAAACCTGTGAGTATAACTCCTTTAATTTAGGCCTGTTGTGAACGTTTGACAGTTTTCATCTGTAAAACCACTCATGCTGCCAATGAGAGAAACTCTTGAGAGAGAAGACATTTGCCTAACGGATCTAAATAAACAGCATTTAGTGCTCAGAGGTCAACTGGCATGACTCCAGCCACTTGTTTTTGCATTTTAGGAGACTTCTAATGTGAAAATGTTTGCTTTAGCAAGATTTTGCATTAAATAAGACATCTAGACAACTATTTTTGCCTGAAAGCATATAGTTGTACTGTCACACCTATGTGACCATCTCTGTGAAATCCAGGCTAAAGTCTCAATCTTATTATGAGATAACAATTCCTTAATTCGTAAGAATGACATGACCTTATTCAGTCAATTTTAAATATATAAAGGTTACATTTTCACAATGTTCTTTATCATATGAAGGATGATTTTTTGTGGAAAACAGCAAATCATAAAAAATGACTTTAGCTGGGTTTTCACAGAGAGGGTCACATATAATAACCCCCTTTATCCACATTGTCGCTCCTAGTTACACACGGGTGGCATCATCATCCTGAAAGACACCAGTGAGGAAGAGGAGGATCTTGTGGAGACTGTGTCAGCTCATGGCCCTAAGATCGAGGAGGAAGAACAGGAGCCCGAGGCCCCAGAACCCTTCGAATACATAGACGAGTGAGATACGTCACCTTACAGGTACTTCCTCAACATGAACACAAAGGGCTTTTTTGTACTTTTGTTTTGTATATTGAATTATTTTAGTTTAGACTCTAATCATGTGAAGATGCTAAACTAAGAAAGATATTTAAATACAAATTTCATGAAAATCCAATACAAGTGTATGCAAAAGTTTGGGCACCCCTGATAATTATGTCAATTTATAATCTGCTAGACTTTCGAAGCAGCAACTTCATTTGGATAGAATGTATACTTTATGAGTACAGCAACATTTCAATTTTGAAATAACATTTGAATAAACCGAAACGATGCAATGTGAATCATAACAAAAACAGACAAGTGCAGAAGTTTGGGCGCCCCAATGGAAGTATTGCGTCAATATTTAGTAGAGCCACCTTTTGCTGAAATAACAGCATGTAGATGCTTCTTATAGCCACTGATAAATCCCTGAATCCTGACTGCAGGTATTTTGACTCTTCTTCCTTGCAAAATGTCTTCCAGTTTAATGGCTGCCGAGCATGAACAGCATGCTTCAAAACAATCCATAGATTATCAGTGATGTTCAAGTCTGGTGACTGGGATGGCCATTATAGAGTATTGCATCTATGAATTCCTTGGTAGATTTGGAACAGTGCCTTGGGTCTTTGTCCTGCTAAAACAAACATTCCTGGTGTTACTTTAACCTCTTGACTGATTCTTGAACATTGTTCTTAAGAATCTGCTGATACTGGGTGGAATGCATGCGAACATCAACTCTGACAAGGTTTCCAGTACCGGTTACTGTCACACAGCCCCATAGCAGGATGGACCTTCCACCGAATTGAACAGTAGGCCGCCATGTAAAGCTCTTCTGGTTGTTACCAGATAACTGTCATATTCCAAAATAATTATGGCTTGTCCTGATGAGCATTTGCATACATCAAACCACTCTGCTTGTTGGCAGTATGCAGAAAAGGCTTTTTCCACATCATCCTTCCATTGTGCTGTTTCTAGTGCAAGGTGCGCTGGACTGTGGAATGATGTACTCTTTGGAGGTGGTCTGTGGTTTCTCTGTGACCATTCGTTCAAATATTTTTTTTCTCAGCCTACCACATCTTTCCTTAACAATGGCCGTTTCTGTGGCCTACCATTTTCTAACTTGTATTTCTGACTGTGGAGGCAGAGACCTTTAACCTTTGTGGACTTTTTTTGTATCCTCCTAATTCATATTAACCAATTATCCTAGTTCTTAGGTCATTAGGGAGCTTACCCTAAAACTATTTTCTAAGATGGGTTGCACCTGAGTTTGCTGTGTTAAGGTTCACTGAGCCAGTCAAATCAATAGTGTGTTGTAATTAATCCGCAATAAGTGACTACAGGTAATCAACACAATTGAAAGGGTGCCCAAACTTATGCACAGCCTATTTTTCACCTTCAACTTTATTTCATACAACTGAATACTCCTACTCTAAGAATTTCTGTCTGGAAAACATCACATTATACAGCTTTCTCTAGAAACTTAATGGTATATCACTACAAATTTTTTCTTATAATGATATTATGCAGCCTCCTAGGGGTGCCAAAACTTTTGCATAAAACGGTAGTGGTGTGTAGAAAACTTATTACAACTCTGTGAAGCTCATGTGCTCATCTCCGCTCTTTTTTGCAGGTGGTGTTATGAATTCTGCGTGTTCACAGCATGCACCGCTGCATGTCTACTCAAATGCCCACCCCTTTTTATGTTGTTTCCGCCACTTCCTATCATGGGCACTTGAGGAATGTTTTACACAAAGGTTTTCAGTCATTACAATAAAATATATATGTTGAACATGAGATGGGGTGCTTTTATTGTGGTGGATCTGCAATATGCTTTATATGTATTTTTGGTATTATTGTCAATGTTGCATAAGGTGGGTTGTTGGCATGAAATGCTTTTGAGAAGACATGCTATACTATTTTAAACAGCATAACCTAAATTCATACATGCAAGTTGCAATGCATAAAATGAAAGAGTGAAGACACCAAAGTGGTTTAAATGTAAACAGAAATGGTGGCCTTTAATTGAGATTGGTAAAATATTAACATTAAGTTTGATTAATTTGAACATTTTCCCAAGGTCATCCACTCACTGTAGCTAATATCTTTTAAAATCTCAATTTACACTAAATACAGTTACAAAACCATAACCAACTGTCTGGAGGAAAGAGACGTCAGTTCACACACATCGTGTGAGAAACCGCATCAGTCATAGTGACGGTATTTTCTTGAAAAATAAACAAGCCACCTTTTTTTCCATATACTGTACATCATAAGGTGCTTTCTACAGAAACTACCAAGTGACTGTTAATGGTATGTAGTCAGAGGTGTTCTATCAACTTAACCAGACAGGAGGAAGCATTTAGTCACACTTTCCCCCCACTGTTCACTATATCCCATAAAAGGAGAACATTTTTATCAAGGCGCTAATTTCCCGAATGTCTTTACAAAGTGGGTGGGATACATTGGACTTTGACTTCAGGAAAATTGCCTCAGTTCCGGAAAGAAACTCATATATCATTTATATTTCCTTGAAATTTGTGGTCATAGCATCTCTTTGTCATTTTAGGGAGTCTAGAATCTTGACCTTCAGAGACTCTTTTTTACAGAGAATCGACTGTAAATTATGTTGTAACTGCAGAGATCTTTATTTTATTTTTTTCCAAATAAGAAAAAGAAAGTGTTCCATAGTTCTTTTAAGGACCTTGCAACACAGACCCCAGTCATCATCAGCCTCTCTTAATGGACCGTTCTCTTGTAAACTGTATTTAGAAGAATGGCGAGTCCGCGTCATAGCAAAAGCAGATGAAACCACTATATTATTACACTTTATTATATGTCGACATCTTTCCTTCATTGCCCATTTCTGGATATTACCATACAAGGTGATATATCTACCAGGAAAACAGAGACTTGTCTTAATATGACCCTCAAAGCGAACACTTGGAGAATGGCACGTCCTGCCCAAGTACGATTGTTGGTGATCAAATACCTCCATCGCTTTTTGCCGTGAAGTCACAGTCTGTTGAAGCCGCACTGATGACTGAATAGATGGCTAGAGCGAACCTCTTTTGTTCGGTCAGTCAGCAGACTGGCCAGAGTGGTGTTGGAGAAACGTTTATGACGGGTGTCCAGGCACTGGAGGTGGTCGAGAGCCTTCTGTTTGTTGAACATGCTGGGTGCAGTGATGGACACGCTGGCTGGCCATTTGAACTGGGGACAGGGATGGATTCCTCGGGAGTCAGGGAATTTGTGGATCTTGGCAAGAATTGCGGAACATCATAAATACAATGCTGTAATGGAACCCAAGGGTCGGACCAATGGCTCTCCCAGTGGGAATAGTAAAAGTGGCAATATGGAACCAGTTTACAATGACCTGCAGGATTTCTAGCGGCATGGGATGGAACGGAGATCTGTTTGAAAATCACCAATGTGAGTTTAGCAGACAATGGAAGATGCCAAGGTTGAAACTTCTTTGAGTCTTTTGTTTTTTTGTAAATTCTGTTAATGCATTTATTCCTATCAATTCCTTATACCTTGACTCTGAGAGCACTCGCAGCTCTTTCATTTCAAACACAATAGAAGTCATTTAGTTCAAACCATCCTGATAAGGATTTGTTTGACAGTAAACTGTTTGTTTCCGTGATTGCATGTCTACACAGTGCCCACAGCCCATGAACTACGCCAAAGGAATTGAGTTTATATAAAAGATGAACCTAGCTGATAAGCTTCTGTTAGCGGACTGTCTTTGGGTGCTCCTCAGTCTGCTCCCTAGTTCAGTATTAAGTGGGGAGTTTGCAATTTCTAGCTTATATCGTTTTTGAAAATAGGTGCACGTGAAGCTTGGAGAATGCAACACATTTTTTTTTATATCAGCTTCAGTCTCAGTGCCACAGTGTATTCTACAACTAAATACCTGTTACTTTTATGCCAGCCTGATAATTGTGTCAGGTAATTAAGCCATTTTTGTTAGTGGAGGCCATTGCTGATTCACAAATTTGTAAACAATATCACGCCATAGGGAACTAGGGAGTAGGTTTTTGCTGGGCGTAATCTTTAACATTGCTCTGAATTTGAGGGAAATAATTTCCATGTAAAAGTAATGGTTCTATGAGATGGTAAGAGCACACAGTACTTGTTTTAAAAGATAAACATGGAAATTATGTCCGTGAACAGAATAAAAAATAAATAAATTGAAGTGCAGACTTCAAGCTTAAATATAACATAAAATGCTTAGGAATTACAACCATTTTCAGGGGCTCAAATGCAATTGGACAAATAAATATAATTTTAAATACAATTTTCATTTTTGATATTTTGTTTAAGAATCATTTGCAGGCAATGACTGCCTTTAAGTCTGGAACATCAGCAGAGACAGTGTATCCTCCTTTGTGATGCTTCACCAGGCCTTTACTGCAGCTGACTTCAGTTAGTGTTTGTTTGTGGACCATTTTGTCTTTAGTTGTGTCTTCAGCAAGTTAAATGCAGCTCAATGGGGTTGAGATCAGGAGATTGACTTGGCCATCACAGAATATTCCACTTTTTTAACCTTCAAAAACTCCCAGGTTGCTTTTGCTGTATGTTTTGGGTCATTGTCTATTTGTACAATGAAGCGCCGCCCAATCAACTTTGCTCAATTTGAATGAATCTGGGCAGACAGTATATACACTTCAGAACTCATCCGGCTGCTTCTGTCCTATTCAAAATCTACCTTACATTATCAGAGTGTAAGAATTATGCTTCTGTCCATGCAGCTCATGCATCACACTGCTCCACCATGTTTCACAGATGATGTTGTATGTTTTGGATCAGGAGCTGTTCCAAGCCTATATATAATAATAATTTATTTTTCAGTTATAGAATAGGATTAGGAAGTGTTGAACATTACAAGGACCTATAAAAATGTATTGTTTGTTGTGGTGACTGAAAAATAGTTGCTTTTTTAGGGTTTAACTCAGCAATGACCACAGAAGTGCTTCCAGTTGCTTTCGTAATGTGTTTCATTGGGTCTCTATGTCCAGTGTTTCTCAAATAAAATAAACACTTCCAGAGCAGACCGTGCCAAGAACTTTTAGACAACGATAGACTCTCGGGCCGTATGTTGATTGAATTAACCTCCACAACAAAGGGTTCTTGTACTGGACAGGGTCTGGGCTAACCTGTCTGAGCTCTCTTTGAGCACAGCTGGAAGCCAGATTCACTGTCACGGATTCAGTAGATTTTCCAGCCATTCGCTGGCGAAGCACTGAGGTGTCATTGATGAGACCCTTGGGACTCTGCTCTTAAAAGTGTCTCCACTGGAGAGAGCAACTGCAGGGGCCTCCCTATTCTGGGAAGTGAGAATAGAGTAATAGAAAAGCAACGAGAGTTAGTTGGCTAAATGTATGGTATAGGGCAACAAACATCCACAATTTTCCAGCCATTAGGTGGACGATTGCGGTGTGAAAGTATGTTGCTGACAGCTCTCTTTCATTCATCATTACAGTCAAAGGAACAATCCCACAAAGACTGTTTAGATTCTCCACGCTTACATGCTAGTGATTCTTTGAACGTGAACTCATGAGTCAATCCTGAACGGTCAACTTCTGGAAAGAAGAGAGAAGACCGGTTCATTAGGCAAAGAAATCATTAAGCAGAGAGGTAGAACAAATGTGGGCCGTGAAAATGGTTGTGGTTGGCTCCTACACTTTCCACTTGATGTTAATGTTAAGTAGGCTATGACAGAGTTTGGCTTGTGTTTCAGAATTGAAGCATTAGCAGTCCCAATCTTTTTTTCTTTTTTACAAGTATGGAAAGGTTTAAAATAACAGTTAACTATCCTGGAACTCTTGAGGACAGTTTGTCAGGACAGTGAGGATGAGGGTTGGATGCTAACATTAATGGAGCTTGCCTTCTTTATTTTTGTGCAAATGTATTTTATGGAGGGAAAAGGACTCATGCAGTGGCTCTTTGTCTCTCTGCGGGAAGCCAACCGCAGATTTCCTCTCCACAGCATAGCAAGGATGGATGCCCGGTGCTAGCTTGAATAAAATGACTATCATCTGACCAGTCACCACATGGAAATGATGACGTAACATTATTACATATAGGTTACTGTCAGGTCATTCACTTTTAAAACCATTTCACATAGCTTGATTTGTTTTATACCTTCACCCTTCCCCAGGCCACAGTTAATGTTTGATTTTACGAATCGCTCAATGCAGTAATTTCTTGAGCACCAGTTCAGCGATTTCAGGAAGGAAATGACTTGGCACACCAGACAGATGGGTCACCCTTTCTGCGATCAGTTATTGGACTCCAGATGACTTGAGGCAGGTAGTTAGATCAGCCATGCCACTTTTGCAGCTGTTTCAAGTCAATTCAAAGGGTACACATCTGGTAGAAAGCCTGCAAATAATTGAAAAATCATGTAGGATGAAATCTCTTGTGATGGTTTAGAACAGGGATGAACAATTCGAGTCCCAAAGAGCCAATGTACAGCATTGTTTCAAGAAATCCGCAAGACCTTGGTTAGTTTTAGGCTGGACCAGACTGGAATTGCACGTACCTGCTTTACAAAGTCCAAGCGAGGAACCTTTTGACTTTCTTGAGTTGCTCTTCAATTCTGGTCCTGGAGAGGGGGGCTGTCCTGTTTTGTTTCAAAACTGATCAAACACCTGCCTGTGATTTCCTAGTATTCTTGAAGACAGTCCTGCTCCTGGAGGGGCTACCTTCCAGGAGAGATTAGCTTCAGCCTTAATTAAACATGCCTGAACAAATAATCAATGTCTTCAGGATCACTAGGAGGTTCCAGGCAGGTGTGTTGGAGCTCTGCAAGAAATTGCACAAGTTTGACAGTACTTTGAAGAGTTAAAGAGCTATAGTCAACCTTGGCATTACCAAGTGGAGCTTGCTAGGATTTTCAGGTCTACATCAGCAGTTGCCAACCCTGTTCTTACAGAGTTCAGCTTCAACCCTAATCAAACACACCTAAACCAGCTAATCAAAGTGTTCAAGATTACTTTAAAAGTGTCGGGACAGAGTTGGAACTGAAGGTAGTCCTCCAGGAGCAGGGTTGGCTACCCCTGGTCTACATCAGTGGTTCCCAGTCCTGTGGCCTCATTTATAACCGTTGCGTACACACAAAACCTGCCCTGAAAGAGGCGTACGCCACTTCCTACGCAAAAGGTGGGATTTATAAAAACAAACTTGATGGGAAATTTGCGCACCGGCATACAAACTCTGACCCATGCGTACAAACTCTTTCCAGGAGTGAGAAAATTAAAGTAAACAACGATTTTAAACTCTGTTTTCATGTCGATATACATTTACATGAAATATTCCACTCTCATAATGTAAATCTGCATAATGACATTGTAATTTCAGTGCTTAAGTTAAACAAAAATTATGCTATGAATTTAGACATATTTGTAGTGGATGCACTTGATCACTTTTCCTGCGGCATGCTATGTTTTATTGACAGCGAGGAGTGCTATAGGTGCACAATAATTCATATTTAAACTGCAGATCTCATGTTATGAGAAAATATGT
Organism: Ptychobarbus kaznakovi; assembly: GCA_027422405.1. Lineage (NCBI taxonomy): Eukaryota > Metazoa > Chordata > Actinopteri > Cypriniformes > Cyprinidae > Ptychobarbus > Ptychobarbus kaznakovi. Next base: position 16,362,159 of record CM049815.1, read on the forward strand.
TAGCGGAAATGATCAATGATGCACACTTACTACGATATTACGGCGGACAGCTGGGTACTCTGTGGTCGAGCGGTCCATTGTCCGGTTTTAATAATAGCTACTGTGCAGCTGCACAGAGGTGTTAATGTCGTGTGAAGGCATCTCCACTTTATGATTATGAAAATACCACTGTATTTGAAGGATACAACTAGTAAATGGTAAGATTTGCACGTTTCATTTTTAAAATGTCAGTGACGTGCCAAGTCAGACAATTGTATTTTCACTGCAATAGTGTAAAAGAATGATCAAATGTATTCTTTATAACTTTGTTCTAAAATATTTATTTGATAAATTTTAAACAGTTTTGTTTTTAATGAATATTTTGCTGTATTTATTCTAAAACAAGAATATTGGATGATTTTTAGAAATAAAAATGAATGTATGGCTCAAATCGCATTTATAATCCGTATCTCATATTTCCTTAATGTCTTGTACCTTTGACGGTGTTGAACGTAGTGTCATGTGGATGGACATATGCAGATGAAGTTATGCATCGTAAAACTAGGTGTTGTAAGCTCCATATATGGTGATTTCTGGGAGGAGATACACGTGCGCACAATCTTCCCCTGACTGGGATTAATAAAGGGATTTTTGTGCACGTATCAAGCTTTTGTGCCTACGTACACTTTTAGGATGAAATCTACGGAGAGTTTTATAAATGAGGCCCCTGGTCTCTCTAACATGACCCACACATTTAAGGTCTTGGAGTCTTTACTAATGAGCTGACGAGTTGAATTAGGTAAGTTTGATTAGGTAGACATCAAAAATGTGCAGTGTTGGGGGTTCTCTAGGACCAGGACTGGGAAATCAATGATCTACATAATCTATAGCTGTGTCACAATTCAAGACCATTTCATCACAGAGGTGCAACAAAGGCTGCTTCAAACATGACCTTGAAATGCGTCTTGTTTCATGGGCCATTAACGATTTAACACTGAGGTCTTCAAGGATCCACAGTCCTTCAAAGTTTATTTCCAACCTGCTTCAGTACACCTGCCTTTGTATTTTCAAGCAATCTTAAGGAGCTTGATTAGGTGCTTCAGGTGGGTTTGATTAGGGTTGTAGCTAAATTCTGCAGGACAGTGGGTCCCCAGGAACAGGGTTGAAGACCTAAACAGATGGGTCCTTCACAGCCCAGACTATCCCAAGAGTCATTGTATGCATGGGACGACAGGAGTTTTTGAGAGAAAATGCTGGTTTGACTTGAAGGTATTAGGTTTTAATTTAATTAAAGCATATGACCATAATTTTTTCACTCATTTGGCAGATATAAGCCAATGATAATTGATTGACACACCGATTCTAAGAGTCACCATTCACTTTAATGCATGGCTTGAGCCTTCTTATTTTACAAGGTTCATAAGTAAATCTCCCGAAGCAGTGTGAAGGGTAATGCTCTGTTTATAAAAGCCCATAATATGAAAAGGTGAGTCAGTGCACAGCTGGCAGGGGCATGAGGTCATCCCGTCACGAGCGACAGAACGCCTGCCGCGTTATAGAGAGAAAGTGCCAATGTTTACATTGGCTCAGATACGTGGCAGAGGCTGACGTTATTACAAACATGGCAACCCCCCTGCATGTGTAAGGTAGAAACGAGACCGGTTAGACAACTGGTTTAGGCTAGAATTTCGAATAAGTAGTTGGCGTCGTTGCGCTACAGGTGTCCCGAGTTCGAATCCCGACCGCGCCCCCCCCCATCTCTAATCTCCCACTTCGCTTCCGGTCAACTCTGATCGGTCTTATAATAAAGGTGAAAATGGCAAAAATAAATAAGTGAATAATACATTAAACAAAAAATATATTCAGACTGTCCATTTTTTTATCTTGTAATATACAAATTCTAATATATATAATGAAGGCGGCGGCATTATAGAGAAAACAAATCATATACTTTGAGCTATTTTCAGTCAGACGTTAGCAGTGGATAAAATAATCTTAAAAACTGAATGGATCATACAGAGATGATTACAGGGGAAAAAAAAAAAAAAAATCAATACAAACAAGCTTGTTACAACATTTGAAGTACCAAAAAATAAACTTCCCAGCCCAAGATAACATGCACAGAATATACACGGTGGTTTCACTTGTATACTACTTTAACATATAAAGTGTGGTGTTCATGCTAAAACGAGTTTCACAAGACTTTCTCTTTAAAAAATGAACAAGTAAATGATGTAATGAAAGTATAGTTTTTAAAATTGATATGTAAACTTAAATGGTTTCATCCTCGCTCTACAATCATACACCGATGCAATTTACTCAAATCTACTATTTAGCTAAAAACCCTCATTTGTGAAACAAGCAGTTTGAAAAACCAATTGCATTTACTTTAGATTGATACACAAAAATTAATTCAGCACGTTTCGTAAATGAGGTCCTATGGCTCAAATATTACATTACACACATTCATCTGAAAATCTACATAGATGCGGCCAATGGATACATCAATTAAATCCTATGACATTTTTATCTACATTTACAATAAAAATGCAACAATTCAACAGGTGTCACCCAGATTACAACACTGATTTCATAAAAAAAAAAAAAAAACTTTTATGGTCAATTAAGACAAAACTTCATGAAAACATTTAATTTCAATCCCAAAATGCAGTTATGAGGAGGATGTTGTGGTGTGATATACCATCCAAAATCTGCTCAGTAGCGGTTGAGTTTGCCGGGGTCGTTCGATGCCATCTGGGAGAAGTCTTGGAAAATGTCCTGATACGTTTCATCTCCTGCAAAGAGAAAACGGCTTGATTATGGAGGAAGCAGAGTACGATTTACCTGCATCAAGCACTAAACACTCAAAACTCGCACAGACACAGAAAGATGCTCATACCTGTGCTGCTTCAGAGCAGAAACTCAGCAGGAGATCGCCGGAGGAAAGGAGGAAACGCAGAGGTGAAAAGCACATGACACCAAATGATGCATATGAAGTACGTTTATTGAACCTTTACATTGATATTTAGCATGTAGTAGCACATAAAACACATTTTGATGAAATACTGTCAAGTGTTGGGCAAATAGTTTAAAGAAATGAAACAGTGACAGAGGAAAAAAAGCAGATAAATGAAGAGAGATGCTCACTAATATATAACATAGTATACAACAGTATTTCATGATTTGCAAAATTACAATTCCATCACTTACGACCTTGTAAACACAATGTTTTTTAATTTGCATAATAATAAACCTGAGACTGCTCTGTAAAGTGATTGCAGTAACGATATGATGCTTAAGTGATGAATTGAAAGGTTTTGTTTAAAAGAGTAACGTCTGTCGCCAAACGGAGGAAGAAAACGAAACCCTTTTGAATGAACCTCCACATGTGACCAGCAGTAAAGTCCCGCTCTACTGCGCCCCTCTGTGACCGACGCCAGTACCACTAATATGAATTACATTAACTCATTTGGCACATTCATTGACGCTAAATTAAATATCAAATATATTTATAGCAGCATTCAGACTGTCACATTTCCCTTGTAATATACATAAACTGTAATTACTTAAAATATTTCAGCTATTGCACAAAAAACGATAAAATACAACTTTATAGACAATAACATTTTAAAATAAATTACATATTAATTAAAAAATACAATTTATATATATTGTTTTTATTATATAAAGAAATTATTCTTTAGAGAATTCATATATATATATATATATACATATATATATATATATAAACACACACATATATATATATACATACACACACATATATATATATATATATATACACTACACATATATATATATATATACATATATAGATGCATTTTGTTTACCAAAGCATGCACTCATAACAATTACTGATATATTATCTATGGTCAAAAAATACAGTTTTGTCTAATACTGAACTGCACAGACGAAACTACGTCTTCATAAATGTCATATTTATAAGCATACTGATTTTATTTAGACGTTTCACTTCCTCAAGTATAATGAAGTGATAAATATCAGGAATGTGTCAGAATAATTATGAATACACTGAGTTTTCATTACACTACTCTTACAGACTGACAGTTTTAAGACAAACATACACAACGCAAATAATGTGCGTGTTTTCACGTCAACTAGTTTTTGCATGTTCCAGCAGCAACGTCCTATTATTGTTCACTTTACATTAAAATACTAGACTAGATGAACCCATCCTGGGGCCTAATGAAGCTCAGCTTCATTTGATATCGGTGTACATTCACTGGTTTTGTGCGCTTGCTACAGGTTTCGCCGTATGTTAGGAGTCCCTGAGCTGTAAGTTTATGAACTCTTCCATACATTTGCGATACTGCATTTCAGTGGGGCTGTTAGAGTTATATTGACCTGACTGACTATACAGACCCTCAGATTCACGCATCTCCTCGTTCATCTTGGCCAGACGAAGCCTGTAGACACAGAAACACATTAAACGTTTTATGTCTGACACAAATATCTCGACAGAGCAAACAGCAATGGCAACTCACAGCGTGACAATATCAGCATTTGCTGTCTTGACTGCGATTGAAAGCGGCGTTTGATTCTCGACGTCTGCTGCGTTCTGATTGGCTCCCCGTTTTAGAAATAAACATACTTGCCTGCAGCAGAAAAATAAATATGACAGTAAACCAGAAGTCACAACTAAGAAATGTGCAACGCATTCAAACAAACAGCAGCAGGCATTTATATAATGAGAACTGCGTGCTGAGCAGAACTGACCCGGTGTGGCCCAGGATAGTGGCGTGATGTAAAGGTCCTCTGCCTAGACTGTCCTGCTGATTGACGCTGGCTGAATTCTGCAGCAGGAATTCACAGGTGACCAGAGACCCCTGATACAGACACACACAGGTGATAAACTCATCAGGCACTTTCCAAACAGCACTCATAATCCATAATACTTTTGTAATGTGATGCATTTCATTTTTGCATGCACTGATGAATCATACGATAACGCCAGAACCATTAATTATTTGAAAGTGAAGCACTCAATATTTAAAAAGTCTAATAATATATTGTGTATCGCAAGTTGTTGTTGACAAGTCAAAGCAAAACAATGCAGAAAAATGAAACAAAACCAAAGCAAAATACTACACAAAACAAAACATACAAAAGAAAACAAACCCCCAAAAAATTTACAAAAAGCTAAAATTTAACAAGAAAGCTAAACCAAAAAAAAAAAAAAAACCTGGAACCAAAGAAACCAAATGAGGATGCCCCACAGATGCTCAATAGTGTTTAGGCCTGGAGACATGCTTGGCCAGTCCATCACCTTTACCCTCAGCTTCTTTAGCAAGGCAGTGGTAATTATCATGTTGCAATACTGCCCTGCGGCCCAGTCTCCGAATGGAGGGGATCATGCTCCGCTTCAGTATGTCACAGTACATGTTGGCATTCATGGTTCCCTCAATGAACTGTAGCTCCCCAGTACCGGCAGCACTCATGCAACCCCAGACCATAACACTCCCACCACCATGCTTAACTGTAGGCAAGACATCCTTGTCTTTGTACTCCTCACCTGGTTGCCGCCACACACGCTTGACACCATCTGAACCAAATAAGTCTATCTTGGTCTCATCAGACCACAGGACATGATTCCAGTAATCCATGTCCTTAGTCTGCTTGTCTTTAGCAAACTGTTTGTGGGCTTTCTTGTGTGTCATCTATAGAAGAGGCTTCCTTCTGGGATGATGCAGACTAATTTGATGCAGTGTGCGGCGTATGGTCTGAGCACTGACAGGCTGACCCCCCACCCCTTCAACCTCTGCAGCAATGCTGGCAGCACTCATACGTCTATTTCCCAAACACAACCTCTGGACATGACGCTGAGCACGTGCACTCAACTTCTTTGGTCGACCATGACGAGGCCTGTTCTGAGTGGAACCTGTCCTGTTAAACCGCTGTATGGTCTTGGCCACCGTGCTGCAGTTCAGTTTCAGGGTCTTGGCAATCTTCTTATAGCCTACGCCATCTTTATGTAGAGCAACAATTATCTTTTTCAGATCCTCAGAGAGTTATTTGCCATGAGGTGCCATGTTGAACTTCCAGTGACCAGTATGAGAGAGTGAGAGCGATAACACCAAATTTAACACATCTGCTCCCCATTCACACCTGAGACCTTGTAACACTAACAAGTCACATGACATCGGGGAGAGAAAATGGCTAATTGGACCCAATTTGGACATTTTCACTTAAGGATTTACACTGTTACACAAGCTGTACACTCACTACTTTACATTGTAGCAAAGTGTCATTTCTTCAGTGTTATAACATGCAAAGATATAATAACATTTACAAAAATGTGAGGGGTGTACTCACTTCTGTGAAATACTGTATAAGACACAAAACACAAAATTAAAACAAAACCCACAAAAAAACAAAACAAACCCAAACAAATACATAAAAAACACGCAAAAGAAAACTAAACAAAAATACAAAAACCTAAAAATACCCTAAAGATAAAAAAACAAACTAAAGGAAACAAAACACCACCCAAAGTAAAATGCTACACCAAACACACTCGCACATAAAATAGTACTTGTTTATAATGTCATGGAAAAAACTTAAACTAAAGTGTATCGTGTATGTGTTGTGTTTTGTGTGTGTAATACATTGTAACAATTGTCATGCCAATAAAGCACATATTTAATTAAATTGTGTGAGAGAGAGAGAGAGAGAGAGAGAGAGAGAGAGAGAGAGAGAGAGAGAGAGACAGAGAGAAAGAGTGAGAGAGAGAGAGAGAGAAAGAGTGTGAGAGAGAGAGAGTGAGTGTGTGTGAGAGAGAGAGAGAGAGAGAGAGAGAGAGAGAGAGAGAGTGAGTGTGAGAGAGAGAGTGAGTGAGTGAGTGAGAGAGAGAGACAGAGAGTGAGTGAGAGAGAGAGACAGAGAGAAAGAGTGAGAGTGAGAGAGAGAGAGAGAGAGAGGTGCTCTGGCTGCTCACCCCGTGAATGGCCATTATGAGCGGCGTCCTGTTCTGCTCGACGGCGTTGGTCCAGTTGACCGCTGCTCCGTGAGCGAGAGCCTCGGCCATGTCTGGCAGACTGCGGCAGAAAGACGCCCAGTACAGCTGCAGGCCCGGCTCGCAGGACACCACCAGACCTTTCCCAGAGCACTCCTCATGAGGCTCGAAGATGTGCAGTTCTGGACCGTCTGAAGCACAACAACCACACGATCAGAGTTAGGCTACAGAACAGCTTTGCACTGCTCGAGCGGAGCGAGATCAGGACTGACCTGCGTCGTTGAGCGAGCCGGAGGAAGCACTCGAGCTCAGCGTCTCTCTACTGCCATCTGCCAGCTTCTGCACATCACCGTCTGGGCTTCTCACTGTCAAACAGAGACACACTTACACACACACTCTTCTGTGATACAGTGTGCAAACTAAGAGTGTAACGGTACGGTACACAGTTCATGGCACGGTTTCGGTTGTCATATTTTATTAAACAATGGATTACTGAACAAATTTCCTTAGGGATAAAATCTACCTCGGCTTATGGTCTCTAAACTATAGGGAGCCCTTTTACATTATAAAGTTACAATTAACAACAGAGCCCAAACTTAAATTCAACTATTTATTTGTAACTATAATAATCAACACTCAAATAAAAAAAGTATGTATGCAAACATGTAAATTGCACATAATGCAGTTTTTAAATGAACTTCTAAATTATACAGTTTCTATTTGTTGTTTAAATATAATAATTTACACAGTGAATGTTACAATTTGTTTCATCAAATATTTATTGAAACATTAAGACATCACTGACAGGTAAAGGGTATATAGTCTAATATGCTCTTCTCTGGACTTCATTTCTCTGGTAAGTAACGAGCTGTGTGATGACTTGCCGGAGGTAAATTAAATGCTACGTGCAGGGCTGGGTGATATAGCCCAAAACATGATCACGATAATTATTTTAATATCAGTCGATATCGATAATCATCACGGTAAATTTCTAATCTTTATTTCTTTAAAATTTAAAGCCAGATTTTTTGCTCCAAAGAGGAAGTTGTAAAAACCAGACCATTCATTTTCCTTAAAATAAATATCTAAATAGAAAAAAAAATACTTCTTAGTTTCTGCATGCTCAATGAGTGATATTGTTTCAAATCAAGAAACAGGTTTGGGTTGCCTCATAATATTAATAATAATAATATCACTTTTTTTGTATCTTAGAAATGCACATTTGATAGTAGCTCGAGTTAAGATGCAGAGGTACATTTTTGTTCATTATCAAAATCAGGTAACATCTGTAAAAATGTGTAGCAACCTCAGTTTTATATGGTAAAATTTATTCTGACCAAGGTTTTTTTTTTATTTAGCATTGTTCCCCCGTAGTAGCATACATTTAAATCATGATAAACAGTTAAAACCACACATATGGCACCTCAATAACATGGTACAATTATAACTAAATGGTTTTTGGGTAGACTATTTGCATGAAAAACAGTCTAAAACCATTCAGTATAAATGCACACATGCTATAGCTGCCTTAACCACACATACGTACTATAATTATATACCATTACTCCTGTAATATAATTAAAAGCCTTCTGACCGTCATTGCACTCAATGTTTCTGAGTTATTTTAATTAGGGCTGTGCGATGTGGACAAAAAAAAACCTATCACGATTTCTTGAATTTTTTTTCGATTTCGATTTTAATCACGATTTTGACACAAACAGACATGCTTTACAGCATTCTGTGTGAATTTGCAATTTCCAAAGGAAACCAATTAGACCTTTCCCTAAAAGTTGTAACATGTCTCTAAAACAGACATATGGCAGCATATGTTAGGGCCACCAAGTCCTTATCCTGTTCTGATCACAATAAAACTAGGACCATTTAATATTTGAAAGTAAAGCACTTTTTATGTTAGTGTACAATTAGTTGCTGTAAGTTGACAAGACAAAAAAAGCCAAACAAAACATCAGATATAAAAGAAAATAAAACCACCAAAAATAAACAAAACAAAAAGCTAAATTTAAACAAAGTAAATCAAAGTAAAAATAAAAGAAACAAACTGATGAAAACGTCTCAAAATACGCATTTTTATTAATTTATTGTTTTGAAATGTTTATACAGTCTTTATTAATTTCAGTTTCATTTAATTTTAGTAAAACAAGTTCAACTAAATGAAAATGATAAATGTTGCCTTGTTAACACGCAGAAATAAAATACTTTTCCAGCACAAGTCATTCTCAAAATGAGAGCGAGTTCTGCTGAAGAGACAGCTGTACTCACGACAGCATGGCTTGGCGGAGGAGTTAAAGTAGGAGAAGAGAGAATCGAGCTCATCTACACAGAAGAGAGACTCGTGGTTCGCTTCAGTAACAAAAGCCCAGAGCAGCGTTAGGATGGCACACACAGACACAGAGAGGAGCAGAATCAGAGTCAAACCACTTCAAACATCGTCTGCGCTGATCCCAACACATCGCTCGCAGGATAACAGCAGGTAAACGGGCCACAAGCAAAGGTTAAAGGGCAGAGCCAGCCGAGGATACGGCTGCAGACGTGCCGATCCTCTCACCTGAGGAAGCAGATGCTGTAGACGCCGATGGTCCTCTGGCAGGTCGAGCATCTGAGCAGCCGCTGAGACGCTGATCCCGTTTCCTCAGAGATAAAACCTTCTGTCTGATCTGCTCTTCGGAGCGTCTCTGCACAAACCTGCGCTCCACGTACTTGGCTTTGATGTAGGCCTCCACCTCCTGCCTGAGGAGACAAGTCACTTGTGGCAAATTTGATCTACAGCCATCACTACTAAGACTGCTTTCTAAGGGAGTCTCTTCTGCTCAGCAAGCCTGCATTTATTTGATCCAAAATACAGCAAAAGCAGTAATATTGTGAAGTACTTTTACTATTTAAAATAACTGCTTTCTATTTGAATAGATGATGTTATTTATTTCTGTGATCAAAGCTGAATTTTCAGCACCATTACTCCAGTCTCACATGACCCTTAAGAAATAATTATAATATGCTGATTTGCCGTTCAATAAATATTATTATTAGCATCGATATTTAAAACAGTTGAGTACATTTTTTCAGGATAAAAAATATATATAGATTAATGGTATAAAGATATATTTACATATATATTTGTATATTAGATATATTTAATAAAGCAGATTGTCTCTGCACAAAATTATCAACATTTATTAACCAGTTTGTAAGAATTTCATGTGAATTTTGAGAATTACCATAAAATGTAATATTTGTATATGCTGGTGAAAGTAGGATGATGTAAACATTCTTTACACATATATTTAAATCCATAACACTATACTCTCTGCATACTATTTAAAATTATATTGCATCAAAATGTGTAACAGAAGCTACTGTACATAGTTCACAAATCTATTGCAATGAAATACATAACTATGTTTAAAAAAATAAAAGCTAAAAACATCTAACTTTTATTTGTGTAATAAGGAGGGGGGGGGGTGTCACATTTTAGAACAATTAGAATATTTTAATTATTTAAATATTTTGATTTAGCCTAGCTACGGCCCACCGGGGGGCCGCGGCCCACAGTTTGGGAAGCACTGCACTAAACCATTCAAAAGCTTGGAGTCACAATGCATATATATATATATATATGTGTGTGTGTGTGTGTGACCCTCTGTGAAAACCCAGCTAAAGTAATTTTTTTTTGTGATTTGCTGTTTTCTACGAAAAATTATCCTTCATATGGTAAAGAACATTCTGTGAAAATGTAACATTGATATCTTTAAAATTGACTGAATAAGGTCATGTCAAAGATTTAAATTATAGTGAAATTAATGGTAGAAATCAAATTTTGATGCTTGTTATCTCATAATTAGATTTTGAGACTTTAGCCAGGATTTCAGAGAGGGTCACATACATATATATATGCATATATGTATATGTATGTATATTAGGGGTGGGAGAAAAATAATCAATCCATCAATGCATCGTGATTCTCTCTCCAACGATTCTGGATCGATTCTGAGCATAGTTTTTAACCAGATGTGCGATGATGCTGAGTTTGCTTTAGAAACACATGTATTCTGCTTGCTTCCAGTTCCTCACACACACACACCACTCGAACCTTCCGTAAAATAATCTTTCATAAAGTTCGGAAAGGTTGAAGCGAATTACAAGGACATTTGCGGGCTTCATTGAAGAAGATTAGCAGTGAGAGACGTGTGCTTTGTTTGATGTTACACTTGAAGTGTGCGGACTCGCCCGTCGGTATTTTCCTTACAAATGCTCTACGAAGTCATCATTTATGGGGTTTGGAATGCAGTGGACTTATATATGTAAAATATGAACCTCACTAACAGAAGGCTGCTTTCGATTTCAAATGCTGACGCGTGCTTTGTTTGTGTCGACTGCTCGTGCATGCGGCTGTGCGTGCAAGTGGTTTAATGCACTTGCTTCTGAAAATGGTTTTATGACGCAAAATTAATGTAAACACAGCCAGTTATGTCTTAAGGGATTAAACGGACAGGACAAACCACATTACTTCTTATATTTCAAAAGAGATCCGTGCGTGAATGCAGCTTAACAGATCTCGCAATGTCTATGATGTCTTAGTAAACAACAACAGTAAAGATGAAGAAAAATCACTCACAGCTCTTGAATGGAAAACGTTCAGATAATCTTAAACACCGAAAGCACTCTTTGTTTGTTATATGTTTCTATGCTGCTCTTTATTATTTGTATTTGTATTATCTTGTATGTTTTGAAGTTATATTAGTTGAAAATTCTCAACATACAACTGTTTTCATTATTTTTATTTAAGTACTTAATTACTTATGTAAGGATATGTAAATGATTTTAAGATTCTTAAGTCAGTAAACTAATTAATTAATTAATTAAGGGGAAAGAGTAGATCGAGAATCGTTCTGAAATCGGATCGTGAGGTGACTAAAGATTCCCCCCACCACGAATATATATATATATATATATTTAGGAATTTTAGAAATCAATACTTTTATTTAGCAAGGATGCTTTAAATTGATCAAAAGTGATAAAGACATTTATAATGTTACCAAAAGTTTCTACTTTAAATAAATGCTGTTGTTCTGAACTTTCTATTCATCAAAGAAACCTGAAAAAATTCTACTCAGCTGTTTTCAACATAATATAATAATAATAATACATTTGAGCAGAAAATCAGCATATCAGACTGATTTCTGAAGATCATGTGACACTGAAAACTGGAGTAATGATGCTGAAAATGTAGCTTTGATCATTGCAATAAATTACATTTAAAAATATATTTAAATAGAAAGCAGTTACTTAAATAGTAAAAATATTTCACAATCTTGCTTGTTTTTATTGTACTTTGGATCAAATAAAGGCAGGTTTGTCAGCAAAGAGACTTCTTAAAAAAACTCAAATTAAATTAAATTCCCGTGCAGTACCTGGGATCTCCTGGTTGTGGTTTCCTGGCTCCTAATTCTTCTCGTCGAGCCTCGTAGATCTGATTTATGACACCATTTCCCAGCTCACACATCAGCTATACAAAAAGTAACTGCATTAGTAATTCATATATAAGAACTGAAGAAGTTTTTTTTTTATAATTATTCGAAAGCACTTTGGAAATAGGAAAAACTAAAAATCTTGAGAAATGTCTTCTAATCAAATCAGCTTCTTACATGAAGATATATGAACAAAAAAACAAAACTTGCTACACTGATCCTCAGCGTATCAGAAAAGCATCTCTGAATTCACGGCGCATGAGAAGATTATGAGATGAAAGAGCTGCTGATGCTCTCTGAAGGATGGTAACATCTGGACAGATGTTTGTTTGCTCAACCTCTATCTGTCCCTCCGTATGTTCATCACGACTCACCTTGAGCAGCTCAGGCTCCCACGTGTCCAGCGTCAGAGACCGCACCTTTGAGAAATGAACGCCAAGACTCCTGACAAACAAAACCCCAGTATTGTTAATAAACCACACAACTCACTCTCTGATATCTTCTGCCACACACACACACACCTGTGAATGCCCGAGCACTGGATACAGAGTGTGATGCCCAGGTTGATGCTGGCCCAGCACGGATCTGGCTGACCACAGTCGCAGCAGATGCTGTTCCCGCCGATGGCCATGACCCTCTGCAGCGCGCTCTCGCCCTTCAGACTCCTCTCCTTCACCTCACCGGCCGAGTCCAGGCTGCCCGTCGATGTGGACGACTTCTTGTCCATCTTCTGACAAACACATCGCACTGTTAGCAAGGCGCCTCTAGCGCGGCATGAACAAGCTGGATGAGAGAGAAGCTGCGCTACCTCGCCGTCCTCTGCTTTGTCTCTGAAGGCTGTGGCGATGCTGTTTTGGACGGCTTTGATCCAGGCCTGCCGGAGCTTTTCTGAGTCCGCTTGCATCATACAGCTCCTTTAACACAAACAACATCAATCATATGTACAGTATGACATGTGCACTGAAAAATAATCATCCTAGTTCTCAGGATTTCCTCTTGTTTTCCAGTAAAATATCAATAAATCATTTTTAGGCATGCATGCATGAATGAATGAATACACACAAACAAACAGCTGAGGTCAAAACCTCCAAAATGTTAATGATTTTACCAAAGTAAGAGGGATTATACAAAATGCATGTTACTTTTTATTTAATGCTGACCTGAATAAGAGATTTAACATAAAATATGTTTACATACAGTCCCGTAAGAAAAAAATAGTTGAATTTATAAAAATGACCCTGTTCAAAAGTTTACACACCCTTGAATCTTAATACCGTGTTGTTACCGGAATGATCCACATTTTTGTGTATTCGAACCCTTTCCAGCAATGCCTGTATGCTTTTGAGATCTTTCACACCGAGGACAACTGATGGACTCGTATGCAAATATTACTGGAGGTTCAAACGCTCACTGATGCTCCAGAAGGAGAAACCATGCATTAAGAGCCGGGGGGTCAAAACTTTTGAATTTGAAGATCGAGGTAAATTTAACGTATTTTGTCTTCTGGGAAACATGTAACTGTATAATCTTCTGTAGCTTCTGAAGGGCAGTACTAAAAAAAAAAAATGGTATTTAGGCAAAATTAGCAATGTACACATCTCCATTCTGTTCAAAAGTTTCAACCCCCTGGCTCGTAATGCATTGTTTTTCATTCTGGAGCATCAGTGAGCGTTTGAATCTTCTGTAATAGTTGTATACGAGTCCCTCGGTTGTCCTCAGTGTGAAAAGATGGATCTCAAAATCATATGGTCATTGCTGGAAAGAGTTCAAAATACAAAAAAATGCTGCAAAACCAATGAATTTGTGGGAGCTGAAGGATTTTTCTGAAGAACAGCAGACAGTTTAACTGTTCAGGATGAACAAGGAACTCATGAACAACTATGATCCCTCTTATTTTGATGAAATAATTAACATTTTGGAGATTCTGAAAGGGGGATTTAAACTTTGACTTCAAAGTTATACTTCAACACACACATAAGTTTGAAAAAGGGTTAAGAAAAATAAACCTTCCTTCAAAATACATAAAATACATATTAAATTAATTAATTCATTATTGGCCAAAGCTATGACATTTTATTTGTGCTATGCTTAAAAACAGAAAATATTTATGCATTTAATTTTTAATGGATGTTAAGGTATTTTTACTGTAAAAAAAGACAAAAGACAGATCATTTTTTACATAGTATAATTTTTTTTTACAAATTACACATTTACATGTTAATATACTGGACTACTTTTCAGTTTTTTTTTTTTACAGGTAATATTATTTTTGGCAACACTTAATTTGAAGATGTCCTTGTTACACGTTACATGTACTTACTATTATAATAGCAATAAATTATGCATAATTACATCATGCAAGTAACCCTAATGCTAACCTTATACAAGTACATGTATTTAATTAATATTACTCAGTATTTAAATGTATAATTACTCTGTAACAAGGACACATTCAAATAAAGTGTAACCACCAAAAATAAAATAGAATGTTTCTTTCAAAGCAGTCAACGATTTGATATTGTGGCACATAAATTACACTTTATCATTTAAATGAACAGAATAGTAGCACATTTAAACGATTGCGTTCAAAAAGTGAACGTGGCTTGTGTTCCTTGCAAAAACGAATCCTAACTGATGAGAATCAGAATTTTGTGCTTCGACTCACTTTGTTGGAGAAACCACTTCGAAGCAGAATCTGCGCTCGATGTCCTCGCAGTGTTTGACGGTGCATAACCTCAAGTCCTCCACCACAACCGTAGGGTTATCCTGAAATAAAATGCCAAAATGAGTGCCAAAGACACAGCTGGAGTTAGATATTTGTGTTCTTCTTATATTCACCTTAAATTTCTTTTGGTACACTAGCTGATTGTTCTGAATCGAGAACCACCGCCTGCAAAGAAAACGCAGTTAGCAACAATGAACATTTATTCAACGTCTACACAAGTGGACACAGTATGATTTTAAGTCTTGTCCCGGACCTGTTCCAGGTTTTAAAGGCGTTGCTGGCTCTCTTGAACAGATATCCCTCCATGACGATCCCATTCTCTGCATCCACATTGTACTCCAGCTTGGTGTCGTCATTTGAGAAGTCCTGAGCACGACAAAAGTGTTGAACTGAGCTTTTCAGATCTTAATACAGCAATTATTAGTCAACATCGATATTCAATACGCATGCTTTATAAACACTTAACACAGAAGTCAAAGTTTTGCTAATGGACGATCTGTGGATGATAAAAGCTTTGTAAAATTAACTAATTGGCTACAATAAACATTACAACCAATCTTCAAGGCAATTACTATGAAGATCACAAGAAGAACATTATACTTGATCTTAGCATCTGTCAGACCTGTAGCAGCTCCAACACTTTAATCACTGTGTGGGATTCAAACCTACAACCTTCTGGTTACCGTTCCAGATCTTTACGTTTACATTTCATTTAAAGGGATAATTCACCCCACAATGAAAATCCTTGAAAATCACTTATGTTGAACATAAAAGAAGATATTTTGAAGAAAGCTGGTAATCAAACAGTTGATAGTTCCCATTGACATCCGTAGTGTTTCCTTGGAAGGGACCAACAACTGTTTGGTTCTTCAACAAATCTTTTGCTTTGTGTTCAACAAAGAAACGTATGTGTATGGTGCGTAAATGATGACAGGATTTTCATTTTGGAGAGGACTATTCCTTTAAGCATTGGCAGACCCTTTAATCCAAAGGGATTTAAACTGCATAAAAGTTATATTTAAATACTTTTTTTCATCCGAAGCTGAAAAGTCTGGCATCAGTTTCAATGAAAGTCAAACTCGGATGACTCATTTTTTCCAAGAAAACAAAATGGGAATTTATTGAAATTCCTTAAGTTAATACAAAAAAACATACAAACAACAAAAATGGCAAGTCAATGTGACAGTATTGACGCCAAACATAATTGGTTCTCGAGCGATATGCGACCAAACGTCAAATCTGACACAGCCTAATACTACCGAAGAAGAGATTTTCAGAATATACAGGTACATCTCAAAATATCAGAGTATGGTAAAAAAAGGTCTTTTTTTCTTTAACTTATTTCAACTTATTTTAGATTCCTTACATGTAAGTAAAACACTGCAGAAGTTGTTTTTGTTTTAATTTTGATGATTAGAGCTTACAGCTAATGAAAGTAAAAGATCTGTATCTCAAAATATTAGAATATTTACATTTGAGTTTCAATAAATGACCATCATACAGTATAAATTGTGGGTATCTCTTGTTCTTTGAAACCACAATAATGGGGAACACTGCTGACTTGGCAATGGTCCAGAAGACGATCATTGACACCTCCACAAAGAGGGTAAGACACAGAGGGTCATTACTGAAAGGGGTGGCTGTTCAAGGAGTGCTGTATCAAAGCATATTAAATGCAAAGTTGACTGGAAGGAAGATATCGGTTAGGAAAATGAGCACAAGCAACGGGGATGACCGCATGGTTGAGAATACTTTTTTTGCGAATTAAGGGATTTTTATTCAAAATTTGGCATTTCCATCACTTGCTTCTGATGCGATATTAAAAATGTGCAATAAAACGGCGATGGAAACTTAGCTACTGTTTACACACTGTTATGTCTTTCCGCGGTTGAAACACTGATAGAGTAAATCTGATTTACATGAGATTTCAGTAAGTTGTACTGTTTTTTTTGTTTTTTTACATACCTTCGGATGTTTATTCTTGTTTATGTTTATTAAGTTTTAATAAAGCATAAGAGATCAGTTCAAGTGCATTTCACGCTGCCTCTTCTCTTAAACTGAGGCGCTACATCGATCTGTCACTCCACATTAAACAACGCCAAAACGGCATTTATTGTTTGAATACTGTAATAAAATGGACAGAATTTGAAATCTGAGAATGTGTTTCATATCAAAAGTAACAAAGCTTACTGTAATTTCTTGGTGCGCTACAATGTTCCCTTCATTACTGGAAACAGGCGAGACTAATTTATTCCATTCTTGGAATTTAAGAATCAATATTGTTCAGTAAAAATGAGAATCAATTACAATCTATATTTTTTACCCAGCCATAGTGCAGTGGGCATAACATCACAGTAGCTGCCACAGGAGCTGCTGAAACAGTTCTGCTCTGCCATCATTGAATCCATCCTCTGCACGTCAATAACTGTCTGGTTCAGCTCAGCTACCAAATCTGACCTCAGAAGACTACGGAGGGTAGTCCGGACTGCTGAGCGAATCATTGGTACAACCCTCCCCACCCTCCAAGAACTGTACTTATCCAGAGTGAGCAAAAGGGCTGGCAAAATCACTCTGGACCCCTCAAATCCAGCACACTCCCTCTTTGAACTGTTACCGTCTGGTCGACGCTACAGAGCTCTGAGCACCAGAACGACCAGACACAGACACAGTTTCTTCCCTCAGGCAATCCATCTCATGAACACTTCACATTAATGATGGTACACACACTATTAATACACTTATTTATCTAACACACATACTTAGTCTACACTTCAATTGCACATAAAATACCTGTACATGCAAAACTGTCCATTGTTATATACCTGTACATACAATTGTCAATTCGTATATTGTTATTCCTTATTTACTTGTTCTTTTTATTATCTGTGTTTTTGATTCGTCATTCTGCTGCACTGCGGTAGCTTCTGTCACGAAAACAATTTCCTCATATTTGTACACACACCTGGCAATAAAGCTCATTCTGATTCTGTACTGCAAGAAATCATGATATGTCGCTCTGGCCACTGGTTCTTGTTCACCTCAAAACAATCGAAGATCCCTGCTTACTGTAGATGTCATGTGAGCTCGGCTGAGCTCAGACTAGTTAAGTCAGACTAGCAGAGCCCCAGTAACACTAGAGCGTCACTGGATCCTGCGTGTTTGTCTGTGAAACCTCAAACAGCTGAAGACAGATAAGAGTGACATACTAGTAGAGGAGGTTATTTTACAGCCTGACCCGCATGCTGAGGGAATCCAGTCTGATCTGCTCTAGACCGCACTACTAACAGATCTTACATCACATCTCCGGTGTACAGCGGAGAACACAACCCACAAACCGAGTGACTCACAGTCAACAAATTAACCGTTTAACAGACACTTGATTCAAAGTGATCTACAGAAAACAAACAAGGGCAGCTTTGGTTCATTTCAGGGGTTTGAGAACTATTAGCATGAAATTTGCATTAAATATTATATAATTTGCTTTAAATAAATCAACAAATAAGCTGTCAAAAGGATTAATCACGATTAGTCACATACAAAATAAGTTTTTGTTTATATAATGTGTGTGAAATAAATTTGTGTGTGTGTGTGTATATACACATAATAAATATACACAGGACACACATGACTTATGCAAACAAAAACTTTCATTTTGGATGCAGTTAATCACATCCATGATATCGTTTGACAGCACTAAATAAATAAATGTTTACAGTACTTGATAATGAATACAGTTACACTAAGGTTTAATTTGTCAAATATATTAGGACATTAGGTATCATGAAGTGATACTTTTACAAGTTTTATTATCCTAGAATTTTTGTTGATTTGAAAAAAAAAACTTTTTTTTTTTTTTACATTTTAAAAGTGTTATTTTGTATGAAATGCAAATTAAAATAGCATATTTATAAATTAACATGTATTTAGATTAATGAATGCTGTAAAAAATCTCCTGTTCGCTGTTAGTTCATGATACCGAATGCATTAATTATGCAAATTAGTAAACAAATTGGACCGTATTGTAAACCGTTACCAAAAAATGCAATTATAAAGCACACAAAAGAAACTCCAAAAGGTCATATTTCAGCTATTAAAAAATTAATAATCTGAGAGTTTGTGGACAGCCTTATTAATGTTGCAGAAATACGTAACTATAGCACTATTTATATTGTACTAATTTAGTTTAAATAAATAAAATAACAGCAAAATAAAAATATTAGGAATGAATATTAGAATTCATAATATTTACGCTCAGAGTTACAAAAACCTGCAGTGTGAATGGAAAGTGGACTGAGACCTGAAGTGGGCTGAAATCAGATCTGAATCCACTTTCATGACCAGTAACAGTGTGAACACTAACGGAACTGGGTTCTTTTCTCTTTTTTTGGGATCCATTAAAAAATAAAATAAATCACCTCTAGGTGAACTACCGACCATGACCTTCAGTAGGACCCTTCACATGTATTTTTACGGTAAGGCAAGCAACACAACAGCACCAACTGTTATTAAAAAGCAGATTTGGTTTCCATTTCCCTGTAACCTGATCAAGCAGCCATGAGCTGATACGCGAGCC
The DNA here is from genome assembly GCA_027422405.1 of Ptychobarbus kaznakovi. Taxonomy (NCBI): domain Eukaryota; kingdom Metazoa; phylum Chordata; class Actinopteri; order Cypriniformes; family Cyprinidae; genus Ptychobarbus; species Ptychobarbus kaznakovi. Next base: position 16,381,913 of record CM049815.1, read on the forward strand.
GGGCCGCTTAATATATTCAAGGTGCCAGGACCAAAGAACGGGGCTACAGCTGTTATTAAAGCACACCTCTTTCCTTTAGATTATAAATACTGAATACTATAAATACTTAAATGAAATGGCATAATTAAGATTTTTTTTTTTACTACCAGATATCTTGTATAAAGAATCACAAAAATAAATTAAATCTATAACTGTGGCAAAGTAAAACATCTCATTAAAAGGCTGTAATTTTTTATATTCTAAAAATAATTATTGAATAGATAGCATAATAAAATACAATTATTTATTTGACCAAAAATCTCTCCACATTAAGTGACAATGGAACATGAATTTATATGTATAAAAAATATCTTACTGTATTTACTTGATGGTTACAAACCTGACATTCTTAGAGTTATTAAACTTCCATATCATTAAAATGATATTCATTCAGTGTTATCAGCCATAGAATTTGATTCATGCAAATGCAAACCTGTACTTATGTATACAACAATTATCATTAAAAAAAATATATACTACAAAAGAACAAACCACATGAGACTCAATAAACCAAACAACTTATTACATGAGACAATGACCAGACGTCTAAATGCAAAAATGTCTGTATTTAGGCAAGATGTCACACCGAACTCATTCAAGCTCATAACCACTTAAAGTCACAGAACATGAACTATAAAAACATGACTGACTCACCAGATACCACACATAGTGAAACCTGCTGAAGATCTTCATGCCGAACAGAGCAGTGTGTGTGTGTGTGTCAGCAGTGATGCTGCATCTAACTTCCAAACATTACCGAGACTGTGCCGTCAGGGTTGTCTACCTCCACTGAGCCTCTACGCACTGTGTGTGTTTATGTGCAGACCGAGTCTGGTGTTAGCCTTGGTATCTATTGCTGGCTCCTTCCCTTCAGGAAAGCTCTAGTATGTGTGTGTGTGTGTGTGTGTGTGTGTGTGTGTGTGTGTGCGTGCGTGCGGACGACGGACGATTGGCTCCACCAATCCCAGCAGAGCATTAAACATTTAGCCTGTTGACGGTGCAATACAAGTACAACAGTGACTAACAAACTTCTACCAGGTTTTTACAATCAAATTACAATACTTTGCTTTTATTACATACTGTCATAAAAGTGCATGTTTAATGAACGCAATAAATGTTTAATGAACGCAATTAATGCAAGCATCTGTGTCATGGTGATTCATGCAGCGTTCAGATGGGCAGGCAAAGACAGACTCACCTGCAGCACGGCCTCATATGAACAGTCAGAAAAGAAGAGAGAGCAGGTTAACAACTGCTGATACACAGAGAGAGAGAGAGAGAGAGAGAGAGAGAGAGAGAGAGAGAGAGAGAGAGAGAGAGCGATAGAGAGGGAGAGAGAGAGAGAGAGAGAGAGAGCGAGAGAGAGGAGAGAGAGAGAGCGAGAGAGAGAGAGTGAGAGAAAGAGTGAGAGTGAGAGAGAGAGAGAACGATAGAGAGGGAGAGAGAGAAAGCGAGAGAGGGAGAGAGAGAGCGATAGAGAGGGAGAGAGAGAGAGAGAGAGAGAGAGAGAGAGAGAGAGCGAAAGAGAGAGAGAGCGAGAGAGTGAGAGAGAGAGAGGGAGAGCGAGACAGAATGAGTGAAAGAGGAGGAGGACAATAAAAATAGAGAGGCAGAGTCACACTTCGCATGAGATGAAGGTCAAGCTGGATTGTGGCACAAGCACTCATTATGGCGAGATAGATGAATATATACTAATACCGTGTTTTATGAAGCGTCTCCAGGATGTAAATGACACACAATGTTAAACAAAGACATTTCAATTGGTATATACATTAATTTAGCTTAACTGCGTTTTTATGCAGAGTTGCATTAGAGAAAGTGTATTGAAGCGCGACTCGCATCGAGGTAGGATGCGATATTGGCGCATAATTATATAATCTTGGATTTTTTGTATTGATAACAATTAAACAATTTTGCTTGCAATATTGTTTTTGAAAGATTTATCTTTAGCATTTTTGCCTTTATTAGGATAAGACTAGCGCTGTCAAATGATTAATTGCAATTAATCGCATCCAAAATTAATTTTTGTGTTTACATAATAGATGCTGTGTGTGTACTGTGTATATTTATTATGTATACATAAATACACACACATGCATGCATAGATTTAAGAAAAATATGTTGTTTATATATTAAATATTTATAAATATTATAAATTAGGGATGCACCGGTTGACTGGCCATAGATCGGAAGCGGCGGCTTTTGCTTATAATGCGCGATCGGCAACCGGACGTTTTTTGTCTTTTTTTCATCCAATTTTTCCGGCAGTGCTTGCGCCCTACATTGTAATAATTTGCGAACATGTCATTTGTGTGGAAGACATTCGGCAGAAGCGCAACAAACACAGAAAAACAGATACCAAGCAGCGAACAGCCGTTGGAGTAACGTTACTGGCGCAGAAATAAGAGCCGCTTTCCTTTCCTGCTCTCGCTGAAGTTGCGCGGGCGTATCTGTCCACGCCCTGCACAAGCGTAGACCGTGAACGGTTGTTCAGCGCAGCTTCTCACGTGTTGGATGAGAAAAGAAACAGACCAACTTGTGACAAAGCTGACATGCTTCACTTTGTAAAGAATAAAACGTTCAAACGTATAAACGTCAGTTCTGTACAAGATTATTTTTTTTTATTTTACCTTAAAATTACATTGACTTAATTCGATTTAAAATGCACCATCTTTGTTTTACTCGTTGCACTAAACATTATTTGATTTAACATTTTGGAATAATTTATTTATATAGCCTACTTTGGTTTTATTTAGTTTCACTGGTAAAGACCTTTATTTCTTTACACCAAATTTAAAAACGAAAAAAATGCTGAATGTTGATTAAGTAACATCTTTATTTTGACTGTTGAATGTGTTTTTTGGATTGTAACTATGCAGTTGTTGCCTTTAATTTCACATGGTTACTGTTAATGTTTTCATTTAAGGCAAGTCTTATGTAGTTTTATGCTCAGCCTTAATACTGAAAGATGAACTGCTCTACTGTAATAACATCAACTTTATTCATAAATCTGTGCACAGTACATCAGACAAAAGCTTCACTTTGTGTACTTTAGATCATTTAGAAAGGTCAAACCCAAAGAGAGGAGAGTAGGGAAGGATATTCGGTCTCAGAAAGCATCAACAACATGATGGTTTCAGTTTTCATCAGTGTGCTGCAAAGCCTCATCCACAGTAAAAACAAATTTGTTGCTCTAAAAAAACAAATAATTTCTGATTGGCCCTATATAGTGTGTGATGGCTGGGGGTTTGTGGGTTATTAATGTTTGGAGGAGCTCTTGTACCTTCTGCTGAATAGTCGAGTGCTTCATCTCTATATCTTTCCTCTCTTTTGCGGAGTCGATCACCAGCTGATCCAGCTGAAAAACAGACATGAAAAATGGCTTGAATCCATGAAGACAGGAGGAGAAGTATGGAGTCAGAGTAAATTGGGTCGACCTATGAAGAAGGTGCTTCTTATATTTTACAAATTCTGCTTTATTTAAAAAAAAAAAAGGTCAAAGGAAGTTTGAGACGCCGCCTTCACCCAACTGTACTGAACTTTATAAAACTGGAATTAAAGGCACGGCTGCCAGTGAAAAAACACTTTAAACAAAGCCATGTGATCAGTTTCTTACATCTAGATGACTTGCCTCATTATTTTCCAATATCCCAAGATGATGACAGACCATAATACACTGCTTCACTACCACGACACACTGCTAAACAAATTCAAGAGCGCTTTTAACAGTAAAACTCACAACCATTCAGAACCTTTCTGATCACCAAATCCAAACTATTCCACCACACTGAAAGACTTCATCAATCCAACTTTAAAAATGTGGATTATTACCAAGTTTAGGTCTTCAGCATTAATATCCAATTAGTAAATGAACTACCTCTAGAACTGAAACTGGTGATTTCACAGTATATTTCCATATAAATTCACTTTCTATTCAACAAGCTCATCAGATCATGCTTTATCAAATAGTAAGACCTGTCAAGACTGCAAAGTTGGTCTTAAGATGACTTAAAATGATTTAAAACAAGACAAGGTTCTAAAAATCAAGATATTTCTAATTTTAATTAATCTCCTCAACAACTGCTTGATTCCTTTCGAAGAACCAGGATTCTTGGAGAGCCTGGATAAACGAGGAAGTCTAATTTTAAGCGTGATTTCTAGACCAGGAAAAGTCATGTAAAACAAATGGTGCATATGCATTTTTATTGGCAGAAATTGGCTGTATTTTATTTGATTGGCTCTATTTTATCAGGCAGAAATTGTGAGTAAATGAAAAGGCTCATATTGTCATTATTAGGAGACGTTCAAATTACTTGCTTACGATTTTGTATCCGCTAAATCTTTTTTGTCAAATTTTAGTAAAGGCTAAGGGTTTGTTCAAATAACTAACCCAATACGTAATCAAATAGTACTAATTAAATTATTTGTTTCTTTAGGGGAAGTTGAGGAAAGGAACTGTAATAGACTCTCTGTGCCCTTTATTTGTTCAGATACAGCAAGCGACCATCCATCACCTCGTATCATGCATGGAAACACATCACATAAAAGAACATGTGCGGTATTTGGGTCAAGCGCTTTGTTTGGATCCGCCAGGAAAGAGGCGGGCAGAGGCACGGCTGATAATATCAGATGGGAAATGTTTTTTTCTGTTGCAGTTACAACCTCAAGTTTCCACTATCGCGAGGTGCTTGCCAAAGACTGACCGCCTGACAAAACCTGTGAGCATGAATCAACCATGAGCTGCATTAATGTGACTTAGCATTATAACTATTGCTATTTATTTTATGGACAAGCTTTTTCAGTACAGCACAGATACAGCAACAGACAGATATGAACACTGAGTAAGAAAGACTTATGAAGTAGTTATACATTTTTGGAAAAGTATGAACACTTTATTTTAACAGACAGCATAAGTATTTACGACACCAGAACGTACGAACAGACATAGAACGTACGCAGACAGCAGTACGACAGACAGGCAGATCGTACGACAGACAGCAGAACGTACGACAGACAGGCAGATCGTACGACAGACAGGCAGAACGTTCGATATTGACAGCAGAAAACAGATAGACGTGCGACAGACAGACACAAAGATCGTAAACAGACAGATCGTACGACAGACAGAGAGATCGTGACAGACAGAGAGATCGTACGACAGACAGGCAGATCGTACGACAGACAGATAGATCGTAAAACAGATAGATCGTACATACGACAGACAGACAGATAGACAGATCGTACGAAAGACAAACAGATCGTACGAAAGACAAACAGATCGTACGAAAGACAGGCAGATTGTACGACAGACAGCAGAACGTACGATAGACAGATAGATCGTATGATAGACAGAGAGATAGTACGACAGACAGAGAGATAGTACGACAGACAGAAGATAGTACGACAGACAGAGAGATCGTACGACAGACAGAGAGATCGTACGACAGACAGAGAGATCGTACGACAGACAGATAGATCGTACATACGACAGACAGATCGTACGACAGACAGACAGATCGTACGAAAGACAGACAGATCGTACGACAGACAGGCAGATCGTACGACAGACAGGCAGATCGTACGACAGACAGGCAGATCGTACGACAGACAGGCAGATCGTACGACAGACAGATAGATCGTACGACAGACAGACAGATCGTACGAAAGACAGACAGATCGTACGACAGACAGATAGATCGTACGACAGACAGACAGATCGTACGACAGACAGACAGAACGTACGACAGACAGACAGATCGTACGACAGACAGGCAGATCGTACGACAGACAGGCAGATCGTACGACAGACAGGCAGAACGTACGACAGACAGGCAGAACGTACGACAGACAGGCAGATCGTACGACAGACAGGCAGATCGTACGACAGACAGGCAGATCGTACGACAGACAGGCAGATCGTACGACAGACAGGCAGATCGTACGACAGACAGGCAGATCGTACGACAGACAGGCAGATCGTACGACAGACAGGCAGATCGTACGACAGACAGATAGATCGTATGACAGACAGGCAGATCGTACGATAGACAGATTGTACGACAGACAGGCAGAACGTACGACAGACAGGCAGAACGTACGACAGACAGATAGATCGTACGACAGACAGAGAGATCGTACGACAGACAGAGAGATCGTACGACAGACAGAGAGATCGTACGACAGACAGAGCAGATCGTACGACAGACAGATAGATCGTACATACGACAGACAGATCGTACATACGACAGACAGATCGTACATACGACAGACAGATCGTACGAAAGACAGACAGATCGTACGAAAGACAGACAGATCGTACGACAGACAGACAGATCGTACGAAAGACAGACAGATCGTACGACAGACAGACAGATCGTACGACAGACAGACAGATCGTACGAAGACAGACAGATCGTACGACAGACAGAGAGATCGTACGACAGACAGAGAGATCGTACGACAGACAGAGAGATCGTACGACAGACAGGCAGATCGTACGAAAGACAGGCAGATCGTACGAAAGACAGGCAGATCGTACGACAGACAGGCAGATCGTACGACAGACAGGCAGATCGTACGACAGACAGGCAGATCGTACGACAGACAGGCAGATCGTACGACAGACAGGCAGATCGTACGACAGACAGGCAGATCGTACGACAGACAGGCAGATCGTACGACAGACAGATAGATCGTACGACAGACAGGCAGATCGTACGATAGACAGATTGTATGACAGATAGATCCTACGGCAGACAGATCGTACAATAGACAGATCGTGTGACAGAGATAGATCCTAGATGATAATTTTCCAGACAGACTGTACTGAAGACTGAGAGACAGACACACAGAAAGACAGTCAAAACAGATAAAAAGACTGATTGTATGATCCACAGACAGATCATATGACAGACTGAAAAACTGTACAATAGACAGACACACAGAGATAAATAGACAGATTGCATGACAGACAAACAAGTAGATAGTATATTAGAGAGACAGATTCAGACAGACATATAGATAGATATGATGTACCTGTCCGGTCAGTTGTTTCATGAGGGGTTGTAGCTCACTGAACAGATCATAACCTTGATGGAAGAACGTCAGGTGGGCGTACATGAAGGACAGCATCTGTACAACAGACGACCGGTTTAACAACACAACTCTAATATGAGACCATAAATTTTAAAGGGATAGTTCACCCCCAAAATAATTTAATACAAAATTATGTCATTAATTATTCACCCTCATGTCGTTCCAAACCCATATGACCTTCTTCGTTCATCTTACGAAGACATACAAATATGTTTGATGAAATCGGAAAGCTCTCTTGACCCTCTATAGACAGCAACGCAACTGAAATGTTCCCAGGCTCAGAAACGCAGAAAGGACATCGTTAAAACAGTCCATGTAACATCAGTGCTTCAACCATAATTTCACAAAGCTACGAGAATACTTTTTGTGTGCAAAGAAAACAAAAATAACCACTTTATTCAACAATTCTTCTACGAAATGTTCTCACCCTAGTGCCATTTTGGCACGACTGATGCTGCTGAAGAACATGCATACGTTGTGGTACTCTCGATAATGGTGGAATACGCGATTTGTAGGAAAATAATTGTTAAATAAAGTCGTAGTTTTTTTTTTATTTTGCACACAAAAAGTATTCTCGTAGCTTCGTAAAATTACGGTTGAACCACTGATGCCACATGGATGGTTTTAAAAATGTTCTTGCTATGTTTCTGGGTCTGGGAACTTTTCAGTTGCATTGCTGTCTATGGAGGTTCAGAGAGCTCTCGGATTTCATCAAGAAATTCTTAATTTGTGTTCTGAAGATGAACGAAGGTCTTACGGTTTGGAACGACATGAAGGTGAGTAATTAATGACAGCTTTTTATTTTTGGGTGAACTATCCATTTAAACCTTAATTACAAATCATGAATAATAATATTTTACCGATTTGAGGATTTCTGATCGTCTCTTGGACTGCAGCACATTAATCTGAAAAAAATATATATATAAATAAATAAATCTTCTACTTAAAAGAACAGGCACTTTTTACTGACGTCAAGTTTCAAAAACAAAAGTAAAACAATAAATCCATAAGGTCACCATTAATTTGGGGATTTTCCCAGTAGGGAATATCAGAGTTAATCTTGTCAACAACCTTCCTTTTTTTTTTTTTTTTTTTTTTTTTTTTTACTTTGTCAACAACAACAAAGACATAAATTATATTATGCATGCCATGTATACAAGTGCACATACTTGGGATATATTTCCATACATGTTTATGTAGTTTTAAAATTGTGATTTATTTTTAAACATTCTAAACAAAAAATGTTTTGCTGACTACCATTCTATGCAATTTTGGTCACAGTAAAATAATGAAAACCAAAAAACAATGCATATGCCGTAACAAAAAAGACAAGCAAACAAACCAACTGAGTAAATGGGAACACTGGCAAATTGACCGCTATAATGCTTCAATAACGACAGTCTATTATTAAATCTAAAACACATCTGCTTCCTGAACTCCTAAACGCACATCCTTTATTCTTTCAAAACTGACTGGAAATAAGCAGTTCTTTGTTTGAGCCACCAGGGGGCGCAACACACTGCTCACAGAGCGCCTGTAAACCACACACATTAAACACTCACCGACTACTGACTCACTGGAGAGATTTAGCAGAGCTATTACACATCATTTTGAGAGAAAGGTCAACCTACGGTAATAACGTTAAAGCCGTTTGAATTATAGATGCTAGATTGACCTCGCTAAGGGGAATTGTTTAAACCGAGCGTGTGCGGTCACTACAGAGCACAGGAAGTGCATTGAGAGGACACAAGTGTTGCGTGACTAGAACTGATTAAGTTTCTTTCCCTTTTAAAACATCCCTTCTTTCTCTTGCAAACAACCATGAAGGCAATATTAATTCCAATAAATCTATATCATTAGCATGCGTCTTGTGACTGTGATGTAACGACCCAGGAGTCTGTACAAAGGTTAACCCGGAGTCCCTTTGGAGGGGGTTGAACACACTTACCTGAAGGACATAGTCCAGGACGATGTGGCGGAAGCACTTGCGCGTGGCTTTGAAGATGTTGGTGGCCTCCTCCACCTCGTGCTGTTTGTTTCGAGGCGCCTGGGCATTTTTGGACAGGGCTGCTTCTTTCTCCTCGCTCACTTTGTCAAATTGTTTCTTAGCTTCTTTGAATTTCCGAAGGTCCCTGTGCACAGCAATACCATTCCTTAAATGTGCACTCGACGGTCGCTGAAACCGTGCCATTATAAACTCTGGCTTTGGCTAAGAGACAAACTGCTTTGTGTGTGGGGTCTTTTGATAAACAGATGAAAATCAGTTTGGCGCTGTCAAAAGCTTGATTGTCTGTACTCATAAATTGATGACAAATATAAATTGTAACTTGTTTTGGTGCTGAAACTTTACAGAAAATGCATGTTGTTGCGCTACAGGCGTCCGAGTTCGAAATCACGACTCGTAGACGTTTCCCAATCCCGCCCCCTATCTCTCTCACTTCGCTTCTTGTCACTGCTATACTGTCCTACACTACTAAAGAAAAAAAAGAAAAATAAATTCTTACTAAAATAATAAAGTATGTATTGGCCACACGACACTTGGACGTGAAAATATTTAACGCTTAATTTAAAATGCATATCAGCATTAAATTGGTTAATCAGCTACTCTAAATGTTGGGATCAGCTCTTAAAAAAAAACTATTATCAAACTGCTAATATAAAACGTTAAATTGTATACATTTAGAAAGTAACTAAAATAATAATTAAGAGATCATAATCATGTAAATTGACAAAACAACATGTTACGTTATGATACTCACTCTCGAATGAATGCCTGCAGTTGTGATTTGATTGATCGTTGTGCTTGGTCGAATAAAATCTGTAAAATAAATAAATAAATAAAATGAAGCCTGACATTATTTGAATAACAATTCACCATATTTTCTTTTTAAGTTCTCATTACTGTAATGCATTATAAACGTACTTTGTTGTTTTTCTAATGTTTCACATATATATACATACATACACACACACACACACACACACACACACACACACACACACACACACACACACACACACACACAGACAGACAGACAGACAGACAGAGAGAGAGAGACACAGACAGACAGACAGACAGACAGACAGACAGACAGACAGACAGGCAGCATGTTATAGTAGATTTACAAATAAATTCATATATTCACATATAAGCATAAACTGTGTTTTTAGACATTTTGGGCCAGTAAAATTACATTAAGTGTGTGTTGGATGAAATAGTCAAGACGCATTTGTGCTTTAAAGGTCATGTGCTTAGTTCTTGCTCATGAGGACTTCAACCACAAGTCAGCTGATATCTCACCACAGACTTAAACACTGACTCATGGAGCTCCAGTTTAAAACACAGCAGCACTGTTGAGGCGTGAGTACAAAAATACATACTCTACACTAGAACATGAAGTCAAGCTCAATTCATAGCTATCAGTGTTCCTGTGGCTCAGTGGTAGAGCATTGCGTTAGCAGCGCAAAAGGTTGTTGGTTCAATTCCCAGGGAACAAACATACTGACAAAAATGTATACCTGAATGCACTGTAAGTCACTTTGGATAAAAGTGTCTGCTAAATGCATAAATGTAAATGTACAGTAGTTGAAATAAAATCACTTCCCAGTGTCGCCACAAGGGGCGCTATTGCAGGAATTATCATAAACTGTCCTTTTCTATGGTCAATTTCAGCTTGAGGACAATCTCTGTTAATGTTAATGGTAAATGTAATGACTAGAGAGGAAATAGGGAAATTGTTCATTGCGTAAGAAATGTGGTCATTTCTCCATAAGCAAACATTTTCAGCACCTCAGCACATTTAAGCTTTTCCTTTTTTTGATTAAAAAGGGGGAGAAAAAGAAGAAGTCAAAGGCAATAATGCAATCCGGCAAAAGCTTTTTGCCAAGATTGTCTTACTGTGTGATATTTGATCATCTCTTGAAGATTCTCTGCAAACGTGTTCAGACTCGACTGTGAAGAGATCAGAGAACATTACAAAGGTCATTTCAAAGAGTCAACGCTACAGATTACAGGACAGAAAACAAAATATGGTTATTTATCACAAATACAGAAAATTCCAAACTCTCAAAAAAGTCCCATTTGACCATAAAACAAAACTAAACGAAACGTAAAAGCTGCAGTCCGTAAGTGTTGCCATCTCTGTTTGAAAACGTGGAATTGCAGCTGCTTGCGGCATTATCTTGCTTGTGCTTGCGTGGGTTGTACTCCGGGCTGGCTTCAGCGCGGATGAATCTAATGTTTTGAGGTGAATGTGCAGCTGTCAGTCGCCGCACCGGTGTGGATACTGTACTTCACAATCACAGATTATAGTCTACGTCTTGGAATATATGACCCAAGTAAGAATTTCACCGTATATTTAGGGCTGTCGCGGTTAAGGATTTTACCCTTGTGGTAATTTTGAGTGGTTTAAAAACGCGGTATGTGGCATTATCGCCGATTCGCCATATATGTGATGTTACGATGTAAGGAATTCAGAAACCGAAACTAAATCGCGTTGAAACAGGAAGTAAACAGAAGAGAATGACAATATAACGGTCCACATAACAGAACACAAACCTGACAATAAAATCATTAGTCTATCGTTAGCCTATATAACAGTTCTGATCCTCGAATCTGACTGGACAAGATACTTTTTCTGTTGATATTTCACCTGCGTGTAGATGGGCTGTCAGTCAGTGCAGTTTCATTGTTTCGCCACACGGTGGCGGTAAGAGACAGTCTTTGAGTGAGTCTTTAACCGTTCATTCAACTACACATTCAAAAACGCTGATTCGTTCAAAGAGAGATGTAATGACACACGCTGTTGAAATCATTTTAACTTTGAGCGCCACTTTTAAAGGCGACAGATTTCACTTTCTTTGGACATGACAACCTGTTTTCAGAAATATACACGACTCGGCCTGAAGGACAGACGCAGGTAATCAGTCGATCTCTCTCTCATTCGCTATCTGCTTAAGCTTGTTAAGTGCAAATTTACTGAGCCTCTGTACAAATCAGCATGACACACATTATGTTATCATTACTTAATATTCAGTAAATATGCATGAAGTGTAAAATGAGAAGGGCATAAACTTACGAAAAAAGAAAACACGCAAAAATTGCTGTGGTTGTTGCATTCCTCTGCGGTTATGCTCGTCAATAGTGCGGTATTGCAATATTGCGGTTATCGCGACAGCCCTATATTTTGCCATCTGAACAAGTAACAAGTCAGTCACATTTGTTCTGACCAACTGAGGAAAATAGCATTACAATAAATCGCGCTAACAACGGTGATTTAAATCTAAAGATCAGTTAGCTCATATCACATCTAACCGTGCAAATTATTATTATACTTTCTCAAATTATTAATGGTAACAACATCAATATTGCATGACTAGGAGTATAGTGTGTATTAGCGTGTAGATTTCAATTTCTGTACAGTCTAATCTCTAATCTTCATGCCATTCAAATTTCATAATAATACATTATTTTAACCCAAAAAGCTAATTATGCTCCCTTTGAACTGATTTTCTTTAAAATACAAATATTGTGTAAACTCAGGTTATCTGTAATCAGAAGCACATTTAAAACTGGAATATAAAATTTAATTTACATGTATGTCATAAACCTAATCCTTTCTGGATCACAATCCAAAATAAGTTATAATTATTCAGAGGCATAAATGATCTGCATCTTCACGTGAGATAGATCTGCAGGATCTTCACGTGAGATAGTCTACTAGCCGGGACACCTTTATGTTTACAGACGTGACGTAATGATGCAGTGCTAACGTTTATTGCTCGAATCTCCCGCGGAAACATACCCGTACCACTCAAACTAGAAAACATTATTATAAGCTAACCGTTGAATCGGGCTAAAGTAAGGCGATAGTTTTGAACACTGGCTGGTTATGTACTTGCTCAAATACTGATTTCGGATCATTTTTAACCCCAAATAGAAGTTACAGACATCAGCTTTAATAATTGAAGTCTTGAATTGAAGACATTTTCACCATATTTTCTCTACAAGTTCTTATTTTGACTTTTATTTATTGTTTTACAATAAATAATAAAAAAACTTCAAAAAGTAAATAAATTATTGTACTGTAATACAAGGAATGTATTTTTACACAGTATAAAGACTTTCAGTCAGTTCAACAAATACTACCATAGTGTAATTGTTCATTTAAAATATGTAATCAATAATATATTGTAAATTTTTCCATTAATACATATACTTTTAGATACATATACTTTTATACTTTTTTCACATTAGAGTTGGTAAACCTACAAAAATAAATTTCACCTTTAAAGAACAGAAAATAGGATTGTAAATGTATTAAAATAAATATAAATTATATGCGATTTTAATTTTTTTGCTTAAGAGTATGGAGCCCAAAAGGTGGCATGGTGATGGAATAAATACATTTCACAAAAATATTGTTTCCCAAACAATGTTTGCATTTGCGCATGAGAAATGCAAAAGCATTTAAATATACGATCACAGTTTTTTTTGGGGGGGGGGGTTGGTCTGGCACTGAACGCAATAACATTTGGTTATTTTTAAGTAAAGAAAACATAGTGATGTTAAAACATGTCCAGGGTGTATTTTGAAACACATTTCAGGTTTGGTGTTGATGAAGGGCTTCTTACTGATCGAACTGTGAAGGTAGTAAAAACTAAATGGGTTGGGAAACACGATTTACCTGCCCCAGATGTCTATACGAGGAACACTGGTCTCTTTTCATAGTACAATGGTGCGTACACAATGGAGATATTTCAAAGAAGCAGGAAAGTAAATATGCAAAGACTAGGAACGCTGGTATGTAGCCAATGTTTCTGTGTGAACACAAACCAAGCATGCTTTCAAACGATCACTAAATAAACGGCAGTCTTTCGATTGGCACATCATACTACAGCAAGCCAAACAAACTGGACTAGTTTTCGCTCCAGGGACGTTTTCATACGGCTGGCTCAATATGTTTGTGATTCTGAAAGCCTCGGGCTAATAAGAGCTGATTGTTTATTACATTAATCATCTGCACTCACCTCGATCACGTCATCTTTGGCAGACTGCTGTGCCAATTCCCGAATCCCGTTCACAAACTGCCTGTTGGCCGTGTTGTATGCCTTTCCAGCATCTATCATCCCAATGCATAGTTTCACCAGCTAAACACAATACATAGATATATAAATATACCGTAAACATAAATGTATTAAATATACAAATATACACATGTATAAATCTGTGGCATTTTATTTTGGTTTGTTAACATCTGTCAGTCAAAACTCACAAGTCTGACTTCTTAGAAAAGTGGTTTGTACTTTTTGCATTTTTCTGTTAGTGGTCAAAAAAATAGTAGGGTAAAAATAAAGTCTGACTTGACAAAGTTGGTCAAAACAAACCAAAAAAAAAAAAAAAACGGTTAGAAAATAAAGTTTGATTACTTAGAAAACTGGTTGGTACTATTTTAGTCATAAAACAAAAGACAAGATGAAAAAAAAAATCACTAGAAATACCAAACAAACCAAAACAAATATAAAATATTTGGTTAAAATTAAATTAAGTCTGATTGCTTGTTGCTTTATCAAAACAAAAAACAAATAAGAAAAAATACATGTCACCATCATTTATATAGCGCTTTTTACAATGCAGATTGTGTCAAAGCAGCGTTACAGTATTAAACAGGGAAATGGTGTTCCATTCTCCCCTGGCCAGACAAAACCAGCCGTTTAATTACAGGCTGCAAAAATAAATTAATAAAAACAACAAAATATCAGGCTATAAAATAAAGTCTGACTGCTTAGAAAAGGTTGGTACTTTATTGGTCCAAAAAACAAACAAACTACTAAAACAAAAACAAATGAAAATAAAAAAATGAAACAAAAGTAAAATAAAAAAGTAAATAAATAAATAAAAACAAAAACAAAAATGAAAGGCCAACCAAACAAACCCCCCCCCCCCCAAAAAAAAAAACTAAAACAACAAAAAACAACAGTTCTTTCTTTTTGGTACTTTTTGTTAGTGTTCAAATAAACAAAACAAAAATAAGGGTTCCGTTCCAAAACGTCTGATTGCTTGATATACTTTATTTTTTTTTGCCAGTGAATAAAAATAATAGCAGTGATAAATAAACAAAACAAAATTAAATAATTAGGTTAAAAGATATAGTCATCTTTCACATTTTCATAATTGACTTTCTTTTTTTTGCAACAAAATTACACTATAATCTACTGAAATACAAGTAATGTATTTTGTCCCTATCAAGGCATTGCAACAAATATTATTGTTATACATTTAAATTTTTATGTAACTGTATATAATTTGTTCACATTATAGATGTTTAAATCAACAAAACAGAATTTACAACATTAGAAAAGGACCTTAAGGAGGAGCTGCTGCAACTTTTCTTAGAAACCAGCACTAATATGTAAATGTGCAATAATGGAGCATCTACATTAACATCAAACATCTAGTGTTTCCGGGTTTGTTGATGCATGATGTTAATGTAGATGCTCAATTATTGCACATCTTTTTGTGTTGATTTCTAAAAGCTGCAGCAGCTCCTCCTTTAGATCTCATATCCTTCCTCAGCGCGAGGAGGAAGTGAGCGGCATGAGCCACTCGGCCAAATGACGCTGGGTGGGTCTGCAATCTGACCCAACAATGAGCCGCTCCATCGCTCCTCTTGCACAGCCGTGTAGTTTTCACAGCACTCGATAGGGACTACAACAGGAAAGAGCTCAGATCCAACTAAGACTATAGTGAGGTGTTGCTGCTTCGTTCCTGAGGTCGGAGCATGTATTAGGTTGATATCTGGGCATTTTGAGATACAGATATTTTCAGATCATGCTGGATTATCGTGATCATCGGCTTTTGTTTGTGTCAGCTGATGTTAAAGCAAGAGGTGTAAAACTCAATTTTATGCCGTTTATTAAATGGCTATCAGTAGAGACTATGTCAAGGTGATGTCCATATGGCAGATATGTATATATATGGTATTACATGGTAATACAAATGTGACCCGTGCTGACAAAATGAGCGTGAATTTAGAGAAAATGTCATGAAAAATGTCGATTTGGTCAAATTTGAGGTTTACACAAAAATTAGTTCATTAAGTATCTTTATTTGTACGTTTTCTGTTTCCTTTTCTCCGCTCGCTTCTCGTGCTGACTGGCATCCGAAGCGCACACATAAAGACGACACTATCCCGATACACAGATTTACAGCAGGCTAAATATATTTAAGTATTCACGCAAACATAATCTGCTATATCTTAAATGAACTTTTGGGGAAAAACATTGGATGTGTAACATTATATTAGATATGTGCATGACACTAGGTCTTAATAAATAGGCCGTCGGTCTCAATGTTAATCAAACAATAAAAGAAAAGAGGGAATCACTCAACTGCTTTTGTAGTTTTAATAATTCATAATTTAATAAGTACATTTTACTAGGCCTATTTGTTTTTCTTACTTGAATGCTTTTGTTTAGATGTAAAATAAAAAGTAATACAGTATGCATACACTTTTCTTTCTTATATTTGTTCGAAAAGATGTAACGTCGCTGGGTGATTTTGCTTTGAACCTTCAGAAAACTAAATAGTTTTTTCTCTAAATTTACTTTGTAGACTTTATCACCTTAAAACAGGTGTAGCTCAGTCATTTTACCTCCTTTTTACATCATTTTGAAGGTCTTTTAATGGAGAATGTACAAATAAAAATAACAGATTTTTTGCACATCGTGACTCATTTTGCCAGCACAGGTCACAAATCAGCTTAATCATTATTATATTCATAGCATGATATACTATATTTACTAGGGCTGTCAAATATTAGGGCTGGGATAATACATTGATGCATCGAGAAATGATTCAGTATCGATTCTGAGATTTTCCGAATGCATCGCGATTCCTCTGGAATCGATGCTGAGCTTAGTTTTGAACAGCAGATGGCGCTGCATGCTTTAGAAACAGCCGTACTCTGCTCGTTTCCAAAGCCTGACACACTTGAACCTAAAATAATCATTTATAAAATTAGAAAAGGTTGAAGTGAATTACATGGGTGTTCATGGTGGGCTGTGTTTACATTAATCTCGTGTCATAAAAGCATTCTGAGCAGAGGTGAAATTACAGACTCAGCCGAACACAAGCGCTCTTCTTCTTGAGTGTGCGGATAAAAAAAAACTAGATTAGAGCGCCATCTGCTGTTAAATTCTAGGCTCAGAATCGATTCCAGAGGAATAGAGATGTATCGTATCGTCCCAGCCCTATCAAATATGGTTGTGACGGTGAGAATTTTCTCACCTGTTAATCGACGTGCGACAACACGGGGGGTGGGGGTTCCCTCTTTTCCGTTGTTTTTAAACAGCTTGGAAAAGCGGCGTGCGCATTTTACTTTCAAATTAGCGCCGTAGTAAAGCAATTGTTGGCTTTTAGCTTGTTTGAGCCTTCCCTCTTTTCATTGCTTTTAAATAGCTTAAAAGTGCCGTGCGCTTTTTACTTTGCTTTTTCGAACTAGCTGCAATTTGGCATCAATTGCTTGAATTCAATACAAGCAACAACAAAAAAACACATCAAACTCACTTAGCCTAAAAATATATTTTTTAAACGAATAAAAAAAAATGCACCCTGCTATAAACTATGCCTAATATAAAATAACAAATAACTTACAAAGTTTACATAGGTATACGATACTGAAAATAAGTAAAGATTGTGAAACCAAATAAATAGCCTACGAAAGGAAAAACTTTTATTAGTAAGATGAATAAGAAAACTTGATGTAAAAATATATATTTTTTAACTTACATGAAGTTTAAATAAAGTAAAAATCAGCAAATATTGTGAAGCCAATTAAATAATTCCACTATCACCTTAGATAAACGCAAGAGTCAGCAGGCTTTTCAAAATCCTAAATATTGCCAAACAGATGCTTTTGCATTTCGTTTCGAAACTAATTATCCGCTATCGTCGTCATGTCAGTCAGCGCGACTCGCTCCTCACGTGATCTGTGATGCGACTGTTGTTCGGCACGCTGCATTGTGCAGCCGCGTTTAGTTTTTAATTGCAGTGTCTGTTCTCTAGCTGAACTAAATTATTTGTATTACTATAAAAAAATCTAAATGACGGTGGGGGCGGTGGGCAAGTGATGTAACCGGTGTGGCGGCGTCTACTCGCGATTAACCATACCCAAAACAAGTTTGCGTTTACATAATATGTGTGTATGAACTGTATGTATAATATATATATATGACACACACATTATACATACTACATATTT
Organism: Ptychobarbus kaznakovi; assembly: GCA_027422405.1. NCBI lineage: Eukaryota > Metazoa > Chordata > Actinopteri > Cypriniformes > Cyprinidae > Ptychobarbus > Ptychobarbus kaznakovi. The sequence continues at coordinate 16,400,308 of CM049815.1, forward strand.
CTTAAATATATTAATAACATAATTAATATAATACAATATATAGCATAAGTAGTGGTGTCAAAATTAGTGCGTTAACGCAGGCAATTTATTTTCACTTTAATGCATTAAATATAATTAATGCAAGGGCGGGGCTAGGGTTGGCCACCCCACTCACAACTGCTGCTTTGGTCTCGTTTTTATTGACAAGAAGTTTTTCTTGACTTTTCAGATGCGTGCCCCACTTCACCTCAGCACCAGGCGTGAGTCAAACGAGCACGGTAATGAGATGTTGTCAGGCCACAAGTAAGTAAAAACGAATCTTCCTGTCCTGTCAGCAGCTATAATGTTCTCTTAGCGTGCTCTTCAATTGCACGCACTAATATGGCAGCGCGCTGTAGCCTGTATAATTTCATATTAAAGCGTGACTGGAACTACAAGTGTGTGCGTCAGATCCACGTCACGTTCAGCAGCTCTTAAAGTAACAGCAGCCAACTAAGCTCATAACCAGCTGCTGTGTTCACTAAAGAACAGAGAGAGAAAAAATAAGAAATAAATTGCTTTTGTAGCTTTAAGGATTCATCTATAGTACTGTCGACATTGCATATAGTCAATAGTTGAATATTAGGAAAATAATAATTTCCTAGAGACATCAGTAGTATTGGTATAAGTGATACTCACCTTCAGTCATAAAAAATGGCATTAAAAATATACTGTCTAAATACCGTTTCTACTCTATTTGAAGATTGAATGTGAAATTACTGCAATATAAAAGTATATTTTAAAACTTTAATGCTAGGTGGGATTAATTGCAATTTTAATTTTAGAAAAAAAATGTGTGATTAATTCGTTAATTTAATCGATTGACAGTACTACTACCAAGTTATTGATAATATTACAATAAAATGCGAATTAAATATTCATTAATATAAATAATTGAACATTGTATTTTTTATATTTTAAACATTTAATTCATTATTGAAATACACACTAAATGAAATTATATTTTACTATACGTTTCATTAACAATATATACGCATTAATTGTATTTGTTATTTATATATTATAATAAAAGAGCAAAAGTAGGACTGTAAAAGGCTGTGAAAACAGATTACTGTAGGAAACATTTTGTAATTTCTCGTTTGGCTCTCTCGACGTACCTTGTCTAGTTTGGACTCGAGCTCACAGACGTCGCCCTCCGCCTCCTCGATGGTCGCCCTGTTGAGGACAGAGCAGGACTTTAATCATTCAATCACTGAAGATCAGCACAGGGTCATGCACTACTGTGTGCTTCAACATTCAAAACAACAAACCCAAACCAACCCATTTGGAAATGCACTCTTACCCAGACAACCGATTTCTTCATTAACTGTTGGAAACATAAATCACTGCAAACATCAAAATGTCAACAACATGACCTAAACTGTATGTAACATTGTGGAAAAAAGTTCTATAAACGTTATATTCTATAATACATTATTGTATCGTCATAGCCTTAAACTATGCTGGAATGAAGAGAGCAGCCAATCACAACAGAGCTCATTTGCATACAGAAATCTTAAAGGTACAGTGCGTAAGCGAAAACGGCCTCACTAAGCATTAAATGCTTCATAATAATTCCTTACATTTATATAGCGCTTTATATTTATATTTACTCAAAGCGCTTTACATAGTCAGGGGGTATCTCCTCGTCCACCACCAGTGTGCAGCATCCACCTGGATGATGCGACGGCAGCCATATTGCGCCAGAACGCCCGCCACACACCAGCTTACTGGTGGAGAGGAGACCGAGTGATAAAGCAAATCAGTGTATGGGGATGATTAGGAGGCCATGGTGGTCAGAGGCCAATGGGGAAATTTGGCCAGAATGCCGGGGTTATACCCCTACTCTTTTTCGAAGGACATCTTGGGATTTTTAATGACCACAGAGAGTCAGGACCTCGGTTTAACGTCTCATCCGAAGGACGCTGCTTTTTACAGTATAGTGTCCCCGTCACTACACTGGGGCGTTAGGACCCACATAGACCTCAGGTGAGCACCCCCTGCTGGCCTCACTAACACCTCCTCCAACAGCAACCTAATTTTCCCAGGAGTCTCCCATCCAGGTACTGACCAGAATCAACCCTGCTTAGCTTCAGTGGGTGACCGGTCTTGGGCTGCAGGGTGCTATGGCTGCTGGCAATATGACCTCTAGAAATCTCCATTTAAAAACACAACCAGGTGCTGGTTTATTTGGTTAAAAGCAAAAGGAAAAACACAGTTTTTTGTCATCATGAGCACAGCAAATCTGCAGAAGAGATGATCTGTGCAGTTTCACTCCCATCAACAGCTATTTTTCTCTTCACATTTCCATGTGACTTCATTGCTGGGATGTTTGAGTTGATCTAAATCCTGAATAACTAAACATGAGAAACACATCTCTATAGAACACACTGCTGAGGTCCTGGATGCTGATCGTCAGGAGAAGAATAAGACTCAATCCTCCACGATTTGTCTTAATGTTTATTCACCCGAATAACCTCAGATGAGGAACAGAAGTATTGGTTTATGAATACGGTATGATGAACTTTCATAACTCCTTCCAGATCATGCACACATGACCGGTCAAATCTCACTCAAATATGGCACTTCAGGAGTCAGGACCTGGGTTGATAACATTTCAAATATACAGGTGCTGGTCATATAATTAGAATATCATCAAAAAGTTGATTTATTTCACTAATTCCATTCAAAAAGTGAAACTTGTATAATGTATACATTCATTCCACACAGACTGATATATTTCAAGTGTTTATTTCTTTTAATTTTGATGATTATAAGTGACAACTAATGAAAACCCCAAATTCAGTATCTCAGAAAATTAGAATATTACTTAAGACCAATACAAAGAAAGGATTTTTAGAAATCTTGGCCAACTGAAAAGTATGAACATGAAAAGTATGAGCATGTACAGCACTCAATACTTAGTTGGGGCTCCTTTTGCCTGAATTACTGCAGCAATGCGGCGTGGCATGGAGTCGATCAGTCTGTGGCACTGCTCAGGTGTTATGAGAGCCCAGGTTGCTCTGATAGTGGCCTTCAGCTCTTCTGCATTGTTGGGTCTGGCATATCGCATCTTCCTCTTCACAATACCCCATAGATTTTCTATGGGGTTAAGGTCAGGCGAGTTTGCTGGCCAATTAAGAACAGGGATACCATGGTCCTTAAACCAGGTACTGGTAGCTTTGGCACTGTGTGCAGGTGCCAAGTCCTGTTGGAAAATGAAATCTGCATCTCCATAAAGTTGGTCAGCAGCAGGAAGCATGAAGTGCTCTAAAACTTCCTGGTATACGGCTGTGTTGACCTTGGACCTCAGAAAACACAGTGGACCAACACCAGCAGATGACATGGCACCCCAAACCATCACTGACTGTGGAAACTTTACACTGGACCTCAAGCAACGTGGATTCTGTGCCTCTCCTCTCTTCCTCCAGACTCTGGGACCCTGATTTCCAAAGGAAATGCAAAATTTACTTTCATCAGAGAACATAACTTTGGACCACTCAGCAGCAGTCCAGTCCTTTTTGTCTTTAGCCCAGGCGAGACGCTTCTGACGCTGTCTGTTGTTCAAGAGTGGCTTGACACAAGGAATGCGACAGCTGAAACCCATGTCTTGCATACGTCTGTGCGTAGTGGTTCTTGAAGCACTGACTCCAGCTGCAGTCCACTCTTTGTGAATCTCCCCCACATTTTTGAATGGGTTTTGTTTCACAATCCTCTCCAGGGTGCGGTTATCCCTATTGCTTGTACACTTTTTTCTACCACATCTTTTCCTTCCCTTCGCCTCTCTATTAATGTGCTTGGACACAGAGCTCTGTGAACAGCCAGCCTCTTTTGCAATGACCTTTTGTGTCTTGCCCTCCTTGTGCAAGGTGTCAATGGTCGTCTTTTGGACAACTGTCAAGTCAGCAGTCTTCCCCATGATTGTGTAGCCTACAGAACTAGACTGAGAGACCATTTAAAGGCCTTTGCAGGTGTTTTGAGTTAATTAGCTGATTAGAGTGTGGCACCAGGTGTCTTCAATATTGAACCTTTTCACAATATTCTAATTTTCTGAGATACTGAATTTGGGGTTTTCATTAGTTGTCACTTATAATCATCAAAATTAAAAGAAATAAACACTTGAAATATATCAGTCTGTGTGGAATGAATTTATACATTATACAAGTTTCACTTTTTGAATGGAATTAGTGAAATAAATAAACTTTTTGATGATATTCTAATTATATGACCAGCACCTGTATATGTCCATGCAGATATGAGTAATAGCTTGTTATATTCCTTATACAAAATGAGCAAATATGGGTTCAAATGCACAATATATTGGCAACATCCTTTTTTATTATTACTTAATTTATCTATAGGATATTTAATTGTGCATTCGCACCATTTTTATATTTGGATTAAGGGAGAAATGCTGAAATGTATTACAGCTTTAAATCACAGGAATACATACATTTTACAACATATTCACATAGAAAACTGTTATTTTATATTGTAATAATATTTCACAGTATAGCTGATTTTTACTATATTTTTGATCAAATAATACAGCGTTGGTTAGCAGAAGAGACTTCTTTCAAAAACATTTACAGACCCTAAAGTTCTGAATGCTATTTGAAAAAAAAAAAAATGTTCAAAAAAAAAAAATTTTTTTTTGTATAAATCCTGCATTCCGATTAATACCAATCAAACAGCAATTAGATTGTTTTGGTTAATAATAACAAAAAATAAATACAGCTAACTAACAATAAAATACAAACATGATTTATGAAATTTAATAAAAATGGAGTGATAAAAATATAAAATTACTAATAATAAGAAATAATCATGGAAACCAAGTAAGGTTTGGTTTGTTTAGTTAATTTTAAATCCACTTACAGTAATTTCAAGAAACAGTCCTGATGGGACATTTAACACTAACTCTTCCACTATATGTAAATTCCTGAAGGGCCCAAAGTACACGCCATTTAATAAATGGGAAAATGTTTGTTTTAGGATGAAACCCACGCAATATGTTAAGCATGCGGTCAAGAGCGTCACCTCTGTTCTTCATTATCCCACACAGCTAAACTAAACCCCCTAAGACACATGGCTGTATTCAGTCTATTTTAAACCGCTCTCTTCCGGTAACTCTGCTGTTATCTTGTTGTGATACAAACTTCTGATTAAGTTATAGTTAATAAAGCTGAATTAACGACTCTGAAACACATCTTCCTGACAAACCGTCTGCTCGTTATTTTTGTCGTTATTTTTGTCCCACATTCAACAATACACGCTAACACATCAAACATCTGCCTCCAGCATAACCGGTCACACAGAATGCCAGGACACCAACAGATCCCTCCAAGAAGACTATATATATATATGAGCATCAAGCACTTCTTAAGAGAAATCTTAAAGGTGCAGTATGCAATATTGACAAATATCAGCTGAAAGTGGTACTGCGGTCCAAATAAAAAATATTGGAGAGTTGTTTTTCCCGCCTCGGACTCAATGCTCATGAGGGTGGCCAGGTTGAAGACACGTAACAGAAACAAGTGCATTTGACATTATATATGACGAGCCTTACACTGTTAGTTGAGCTAATTTATCAGGGTTTTTTAATACCTCGCTCGGGTCAGAGAGATTTTTAGTTTTTTGGGGTTAGATAGAATCTGCGATCTATGACGCAGTTTGTTTACTGGCTTCTATGGTTGCAATACGTTTTCCATCTACTGGCAACCCGAGGTGTCTAAATACTATTGGTTGAACTGGAAGTGGGCGGAGTCAAACAAAAACAGACATTCCGACACGGAATGTACATTTCAAAGCAGAATTAGGGCGCACTTCACACTTGGCGTCTTTTTTTACTAGAAAAAGTTGACAAGCGCTTTTTTAGTCAAATAAAAAGCTGACTGCGTTTTGGTTACAAATAGTCTTTTGTTGCTATGACAACAGCTGCAATGGTAGCCTAACGCTGTGTGCTGCAGAAATGTCAGCTTTTGAAGTTTACGTTGGCTTATGAAGTTAACAGGGAGGGAATGTTGGTTCATAACGACGTTTGTGGGAGCGCGACATTATACGGGGAAGGAAACTGTATTGGTGCTTCCAACAATTTGGTCCTGGAGCTCCAGTTGGATGATACACGGTTTCATACAACTCCTTGTACTCTGAAACTAATACGATCTCTGTCTACCGGCTATCTTTTTCTTGTTATGGAAACGAATCGCCACTCGCTTGTCATTGGTCAACTGTCAAAAAGGTGCTTGACGTAGGGGTTTTTTTCAGAAAAAAAAATTTACTTTTTTTCAACTTGAAAAGACATTTTGAGCTGCAGAAAAAGTTGCCGGAGGTGGCATTTTAAAAAGTGCTCAGGATTTTTTTTACATCATGGTTTACTCCATAGGATTATAATGTAAAACAGACGCTGGCAGCTTCAAAAAAGACACCAAGTGTCAACATAGCCTAACTGATTGTAGTGTTGTTGTTGTTTTTATTCGAGAAACAAGTATATAAAGTTAACATGTTTCCAAAATATCTGAAAATTGAATATAGTATGTTTTATGAATTAGTACATTTAAAAAATATATAGATACAACACCTTTAAGAGACTTCAAACAGGGTAATATGGATCAAACTAAAACCATAAACATTTTTTTTTTTAAGTTGAATTTTAACAGCCATCAATTATCATTTTTCTTCAATAAATATATTTAAACTAATAAACGAAAATAGTAAATAGTATTTAGACCTTTTTTTCCCAAAAGGAAAACCTAAACAAATACCAAAATACAACAGAATTACAAAAAAATTACCAAAATAAAAAAACAGAAAATATAAAACTAAAATTCTAAGCCAACATACTAAAAACTATAATAAGAATATATTTCCGCTAAAATCTCAAATGAGTCCCAGACTGAACTAAAGTAACTGAACCTACTTTACTATAGTAACTTTTCCATAGCAGGAGATACGATCATGAATTAAAAGTGAAGAAATAGGGAGAACATAATACTTTTAAATCATAATCTGATAAGTATGAATCATGGATTTCATGTTTATACATTTATTTACACTATTAATTAATATTCTGTCTTTTCATAATAACGGTCTTTTCACAAGCAAATGTTTATTTTCCAAACAGTTAAGAAACATTTTTTAGAAATATCAAATATTATTATTTCATAAATATTATTTTTTTTAATGGTCATACCACATGACACTTTTGAAACATGAACTAACATTGCCTTGTCATAAGGTCAAACTATGAATACATATAGATTGTTTTTATAGTTTTGATTGATTTATATTAGAAGCAAATGTAAACTAAAAAAAAAAGTTTTTTTAGGGGGATACAATAATTTTTAGTTGTTCATGAATGGTCTATGGTCTTAATACAGGCTTAATTGTCTTTATGCAAAGTACAATTTCTTCTCTCTTTTGATATTCAAATGGAATACATATAACCTGCCATGTTTATGATCAAGGGAATCAAAACACTGTTTGGTGTCTGGATGACCTCATCAGTGACGTGGGACCACATTAATAATAGAACCAGCATCAAAGAACAAGAGGCAATACAGACGACTAAAGAAGCAGGAAACCACATCAGACCTCTACTCGACAACGTTGATCATAAAAAGCAGAACTAATCCTAAAGAGTGGACAGGGATTTGTTTATCCAGCTGGATTCAGTGGAGGAATCACACCCACCTTGGCTTCCTCAAAGATTTTGAGAATGAAAACGCAATTAACTTTCTACCGGGAGGTAATGGAAGATCTCGAGATGAGTCTTCAGTTGGCTCAGCGCCAGTCTCGGAGGATCATGGGAAACGAGGCTGAGGTGAGATCAGGAGAAATTCCTGACTGGGACGGAGCAGTGGATTTGAGGCATGATGTGTGTGACGCTCGGGTTAGCCCCTCTGTTGTGAATCCCTTCCTGCAATTGTTGGGAAACAATCTGGGATGAATCAGAGGGGGAGGGGAGTTCCCAATGAGCTAAACCTCTGATTTTTGGAAAACCAATATCACCACGTAATGAGATGACATGGAGGGAATTTTGCAGGCGAATCCTTGCCAACTATAAGAAACAAAAAGAGGTCTGCACATTCTCCAAACTCAAAGTTGAACTCCAAAAACCACTGGTCATTCAGAGGCCACCACAACACCAACAAAACTACAGAGACACTGACAAATAGAGCCCAAGACAAAGATGAAAATGTTGATTTCATATGGTTTGAAAAGTATATAATAATTACAGGTGCATCGCAATAAACTAGACTGTCGTGGAAAAGTTCATTTATTTCAGTAATTCAACTCAAATTGTGAAACTCGTGTATTAAATAAATTCAATGCACACAGACTGAAGTAGTTTAAGTCTTTGGTTCTTTTAATTGTGATGATTTTGACTCACATTTAACAAAAATCCACCAATTCACTATCTCAACTAATTAGAATATGGTGACATGCCAATCAGCTAATCAACTCAAAACACCTGCAAAGGTTTCCTGAGCCTTCAAAATGGTCTCTCAGTTTGGTTCACTAGGCTACACAATCATGTGGAAGACTTCTGATCTGACAGTTGTCCAGAAGACAATCATTGACACCCTTCACAAGGAGGGTAAACCACAAACATTCATTGCCAAAGAAGCTGGCTGTTCACAGAGTGCTGTATCCAAGCATGTTCACAGAAAGTTGAGAGGAAGGAAAAGTGTGGAAGAAAAAGATGCACAACCAACCGAGAGAACCGCAGCCTTATGAGGATTGTCAAGCAAAATCGATTCAAGAATTTGGGTGAACTTCACAAGGAATGGACTGAGGCTGGGTCAAGGCATCAAGAGCCTCCACACACAGACGTGTCAATGGAATTTGGCTACAGTTGTCGTCAGAGGCGTCTTACCTGGGCTAAGGAGAAGAAGAACTGGACTGTTGCCCAGTGGTCCAAAGTCCTCTTTTCAGATGAGAGCAAGTTTTGGATTTCATTTGGAAACCAAGGTCCTAGAGTCTGGAGGAAGGGTGGAGAAGCTCATAGCTCAAGTGCTTGAAGTCCAGTGTTAAGTTTCCACAGTCTGTGATGATTTGGGGTGCAATGTCATCTGCTGGTGTTGGTCCATTGTGTTTTTTGAAAAAACCAACGTCACTGCACCCGTTTACCAAGAAATGTTGGAGCACTTCATGCTTCCTTCTGCTGACCAGCTTTTTAAAGATGCTGATTTCATTTTCCAGCAAGATTTGGCACCTGGCCAGCAAACTCACCAGACCTGAAGCCCATAGAGAATCTTTGGGATATTATCAAGAGGAAAATGAGAAACAAGAGACCAAAAAAAATGCAGATGAGCTGAATGCCACTGTCAAAGAAACCTGGTCTTCCATATCACCTCAGGTGTGCCACAAACTGATCACCTCCATGCCACGCTGAATTGAGGCAGTAATTAAAGCAAAAGGAGCCCCTACCAAGTATTGAGTACATATACAGTAAATTAACATACTTTCCAGAAGGCCAACAATTCACTAAAAAAAAAAATTATTGGTCTTATGAAGTATTCTAATTTGTTGAGAGAGTGAATTGGTGGGTTTTTGTGAAATGAGCCAAAATCATCACAATTAAAAGAACCAAAGACTTAAACTACTTCAGTCTGTGTGCATTGAATTTATTTAATACACAAGTTTCACAATTTGAGTTGAATTACTGAAATAAATGAACTTTTCCACGACATTCTAATTTATTGAGATGCACCTGTACATTTTAAATTAATTAATAAAAAGTTGATTTAATTCAGTTGAATATAAATGTAATGTGGTGTAGCCGTAAACAAGACAAAGATAAAAAGGAAAATGTTGGTTTAATGTGGTTTTAAAAACAACGTACATACCATTTTTGATAGATAAATAAATAAATGTATTACATTAATCAAAAAGTTTATATAATTTAATTAGATGCAATGTCATGTGGTGTAACCATAAACAAAGATGAAAAGGAAAACATGGATTTCATGTGGTTTAAAAAAAATCATAATATTTTCAATAAATGAATGAATTAATTAAAACGTTTAGGCCTATTTAATTAAATTTAATAAATATGTCATGTGGTGTAACCATAAACAAGACAAATGTGAAAAAAGCAAAATGCTGGTTTCACGTGGTTTTCGACAGTTAGCAGAAGCTAGAGATTACAGAATATAAAGTTTTAAATATGGATATTTTTATTACACAAACGCATCAATTCACTTCGGAAGGCCTTTATTAATAACCCCTGGAGCTGTGTGGAGCACTTTTTTATGAAGGATGGGTTCAATTATTGGACTTCAAAATCTTGAGCACCATTTACTGCCATTATAAAGCATTTTTTTATATATATAACTATAATTGTATTTGTCTGAAAGAAGAAAGTCATATACACCTAGGACGGCTTGAGGGAGAGTTAATCATGGGGTAATTTATATTTTCTGGCGAACTATCCCTTTAACAAACACCACAAACTGTTGGCTTCAGTTAACTAAAACAAACATCAAAAACAATGTGTCTTTATATTTGCTCGTTTAAATTGAATTAAATCATTTATTTTGTTTCATAACTTCAGTAAAGCAATAAGCCCCAAGAAGCCGTGGTTTACAGTGAATTTTATAACAGCTACGGGGTTTTAGGCACATCTTAGCTGTTATAAATTCACTGCAAACCACGGCTTCACAGGGTTTACTGCTTTTATAAAAGGTTATTCCATATACGTAGTAATGTTTTGCAAAATAAAAGAGCAAATAAAGTGTCATGATATTAATAAAACCTTATTCTTCTGCCAAACATTGCAGTTCCTCATGTTGCAACAAAGTGGTTGCCGAGCAACACACAAAGGTGTAAACAAAGGAGTATGTTTGTAGAGTAATTTACAGCAGCTTTGAACTTGGCTCAGCCAATCAGAATCAAGGACCGGAACAATACCCCCGCTTAACAATACAGCACAACACAATGTGTTTTTGTCTAAGTTGAAGAGAGAAGTTGCTAAAAGTGAAATGCATTTACTAAAAACAAAACAACACCTCTCTGATCAAAGAGGATATGATTCGCCAAACAGCACATTTAAACCTTGCACTCAACACATAAATGGAAACAGACGTCAAGAGGGGCGTTCCACGTGGACCGAGAGGCCCGTTTATATCCATAGCACCAAGTTAAATACAGAAAATTGACAAATTAGTATGAGTAGCAGCGGAAAATCTGCTTGCGGAGGAAACCTTTGCAACTGTAGCGTGTGAAATGATGACAACTGTGCTGAAAGATAACCTTCAGATCATAGATAGGAGAAAAGTGCACACTAAAGTACACAAAAAAACTCTCACCACACTCATTAAAATGGTGCAGCATGTCTTACAATAATTCATAACTTTGGAAAAGTTTTCCTTCATGATCACAGTCTTAATAAAAAACAGACCTGATCAGAGCCATTTCAGTCAGGGATTGAGGAACGGCCAAGCATGTTTTTCTCAGAAAATGTAAACATCAGTGTTTAATTGAGTACTTTTTCACATTGCGTAAGAAATAGCGTGACTCAGTGCAACCGTCCAGCGGTTTCACATCCTCTCAGCTAAACCCAGGGCGTCTCTTTGACCGAAAAATAAAGACATGTAAATGTATTTTTTCCATGAACATCTGTTCCTTGTTTCTGAGAGGAGGGGAAGATGAAGGAGCAGAAAGCATTAATAATTCTTCCAGAGACTCACTCGAGCTACACTAGATATAAGGACGCATATAATCAGTCATTTAGACAAGTTCACTTAGTATAAGATTAGTATTTCTGGAATAATGTGACGTAAAAATTATATATTCTATAACAGTTCACTGTCACTCACTAAAATATGATTTTATTCTGTGGAAAACAAGGGATTTTTTAAATATCTTCACACTGCTAATTTTCATATAATGGAAGTGAATGGAGACTGAGGCTGTCAAGCTCAAAAAATGTAAATAAATTTAACTTGCGTACTGTAATCTATGCTTTCTAAAACTTGTAGCATATTTGCAATAGCACACATGTCATATGGACTATTAATTACGGCAGGTTTTTTGGTATGCTTTGTCATTTTTAGACCTTGACGGCTCCAGTCCCCATCCACTCTCATTGTATGGAAAAGAGAAAAGAGCAGCATTAAACATTCTGCTAAACATCTCTTTTTGTTTTCCACAAAAGACAACATTTGGAACAAATTAAGGGTGAATTAATAATAATTAATTATCTTTTTTTCTTGCTCAAAGGCCCAAACCTGTTAAGTCATTGATCGTTTTTTTTGTAGTTTGAATCTATAATCTTTCAGTCAGCAGCCCACATTTTTACACAATTACAGGACCCACTACAACCAGATGCAACCGAAATGAAAAATTAAAGCTAAAAATATTAATATTTGATCATAAACCAGGAAAACTATAGGAAAACTGTTTAAGTTGGCTACATGGAAAGATACACACTACTATAATTTCATACAAACAAACACACCCACACATACATGTATACATACATACATATGCGTGTGTTTATATACATTTCATTATGAAAATGTCATGCTATGAATAAATTCATGATAAGATGATTTGTATTACAGTCTAATATAATCTAGTACGTTTCGTAAAGGTTGTCATTCATGTAAATATCATAATAGTTAAGATAAACACAAACCCAACCCATTATTAAAACAATGTCATGCACGATAAAAATCAATAGCCGACAGCATAAAATATCACCAATGAACATCTAAATCAACATAACTTAGTCTTCCTTTAATTGTACGTTTATGTTATCATTTAACAAATATAAAATGCACAAATGCACAGCACTTTCAACTCCAAAACAAACACATCCATATTAAATGAGCGTCTTTCTCACCTGAATCTTGGAGAATCCTTGAGACATTCCTCGAAATCCACAGTAATCTTCATCTTGACTTGATCAGCTTTATAAACACAGGTTTAGAGAGCTAGCAGGCTAACATTAGCTCCAGTATAAACACAAGCAGCTCAAATCACTCCAGAATCCCAAACAAACTGCACATATGAGAGCTGAGGTCTGATCTGCTCGTGTCAGATGCACATGAAGCTGTAGAGGTGACCTTTTAAGAGCTGTAGTTCCTCCAGCATTAGCGAGTGGACTGGCCATAGACTGTAAATGAGGCCGTGTCTCATATACAAGTGCGCTGCCTATCTAGACTGCATTCTTTGGCCGTTAGTTTCGTCCTGAAGAACAGAAACGACATCATTAGAGAAGAACGGAATTTTGCATGGAACCGTAGTTTTACAATGGGCGGAGCTTAGTTTTAGCCAAATCGGTAACATCGCCTGTCAATCATCTTGAGCCTGACATCGGATTGGCTGACGTGTCTTTGTAAGGCGGGGCTTCAAAGAGAAGGCGGGGCTTCGTTTTAGCCAAGTCGGTAACTTCGCCTGTCAATCATCTTGAGCCTGACATCAGATTGGCTGACGTGTCTTTGTAAGGCGGGGCTTTGAGGAGAGAGCGTGTTTATTTATAACAAACCGTATTATTATTATTATTACAACTATCAATTTTTTATACATCTTCACTGTGAAATTCAACGTCAAATAATTTTTTTTGTATTTAATAGTTTATATAATTGTATTTACAAGTTAAAGTTTAGCAATGTCACATGATACTTTTCGTATCTTTCAGTCGTGTGTTTACAAGTGGGCGGATTTGCATCCATCTCCGTTTTAGGTACGCCTCATTTAATGTGAAATATTTAAGTAATTCTATTTTTTAGAGTACAAATGTGTTTATTTAGATAAAAATACTCTTGAGATTTGAATGCGGCTGAATGCTGGACTCGTTTATAAGAGCCGTCAAGCAACCCCTGTAGGATAAATAAGCAAATAACTCACAGGGAAAGTGAGTTTACCGTTTGAGAGATTTGAGACACGGCCAGAGAACCCAATCCTCACTTCCCCTCCTCCTCAAGTCCTGTTTGACACAGTCTACTACACCAAATAGTACAGTATTTCGATGCAGCATCATAGATTGCATCAGATTGGCTCGGTCTCATATGTTATTCGTTCAGTAAATACTCTGGATTTGGTTTCAGGAAAAGGTTCACTCCCACTTCTATTCAAAATGAAACGATTGACGCAGTTTCGCTTTCTAAAATTATTCAAGTACCTTTCGACCACGCAGATACAGTTGTGTGATGTTTATATGGATTTAAGCTCAAAAAGCTCCTTTCCTGAGAATTTGCTGTGTGGATCAAGTTGGTTGCATGTATTCATTGTTTTTTTTGTGTGTGAGAAATACTTCCACCTAGTGGTTGATTTCTGACCTGCACTTTGGTTTAGGCGAGTTTCATAAGTGCTTCAAACTCTTCATACTTCAAAACACTTGCTGTACATTTACTGACAACACAGTAAGTTGTTAATACCTTTAAAAAACAAAGTGTCTAACACAGGGCTCTCAAGTCTCACGCATTCACCGTGAGACAGACGCATTTCAACCAGTTCATACGCTCCTACGGCACACCGTGTATTTCTCAGGCTGACAAGGGATAACTTGTCCCGCTATATATACACTTAATAGACGAGGGGACACGGAGGTAAGCTCTCTGTCGAGTGCATAGCTGTCTCGAGTTATACAGAGTTAAGTGCCACCTACCAGCCAATCAGAAATTAGAATGCTGTTGTTTCCGGGTAGATTACGCGATTCTTCCGCAACATGGATGCGTGTCGGTAACCCCTTCATAATTGTATTTTTTCCGATTTTAAGATTCCTGGACGAAATCACTTAAAAGATAGCGAGACCTGAAGTTGGGGAATATAGCCAAATTTGTGCATAAGTATTATTGATGTAGTAAAAACAAAAAACTCCCAACTGCTTTGCAACCAGGAGCTTTTACTTAGCTTTGGCTTCCTGAAAGGAAAGTACTAGATATGTTATAACAGCAGGTAAATCTGATAAAACACAGACAAATTCATCCAAATAAAATACACTGTTTTATATATTTTAAAAAAGTACCCAAAATACAAAGAAATTTGGCCCCAAACATGCCAACTGAACAGCAGTGGGAACATTAATTTGTATTTTTGATACATTTGTATTTTTAAACACATAAATCTTTTTATTTTATTATAATTAATTTGTCTTTCATCAGATAGACCAGATGTTATAATTTCTGTTTGTGCTGGTCAATTATGAACAACAGGTAAAATTGAACTGCTAGCAAAAACTTGGATTCTGCAAATATTTCAGTGACTCCTCCCCTTTGCGTGCCCCTCCCATTTGAGTGACTCCTCCTCCCCTATGTGTGGCCCCTCCCATTTGAGTGACTCCTCCCCTTTGTGTGCCCCTCCCATTTGAGTGACTCCTCCTCCCCTTTGTGTGCCCCCTGCCATTAGAGTGACTCCTCCTCCCATTTGAGTGACTCCTCCTCGCCTATGTGTGCCCCCTCCTATTTGAGTGACTCCTCCCCTTTGTGTGCCCCTCCCATTTGAGTGACTCCTCCTCCCCTTTGTGTGCCCCTCCCATTTGAGTGACTCCTCCTCCCCTTTGTGTGCCCCCTCCCATTTGAGTGACTCCTCCTCCCCTTTGTGTGCCCCTCCCCTTTGAGTGACCCCTCCCATTTGAGTGACTCCTTCCCTTTGTGTGACCCTCCCATTTGAGTGACTCCTCCCCTTTGTGTGCCGCCTCCCATTTGAGTGACTCCTCTCCTTTGTGTGGCCCCTCCCCTAATCTCATTCCAAACTTGAGCTATAACTTGAGAGCCCTGCTAACATACCGTTTCTGCCACAGTTACACTTTTTATTTTGGGGGCTCTGCCAGTGTAAAGACCCTACATCAACAACAACAAAAGATAAATTAGCATACAAACCAACGGATGATAGCCTTGTTTATTAAAAGCACGTGCCTGAAATACTAACGACAACAATAAGAAACCTCCACATATTGTTAGAATTGCTTTTCAATTTTTAAATAAAACACTGACAACCAATCAGAATCCACCTGACTATAAAAAACGTGCGCATTTAAAAAGGCTGACTGATAACAGAGCGGTATATCATCCGTTGTTGGTGTTGATGCGGAAATAGTTATATTTGTGATATTAACATTATATAATGGCACTTTTACCATAGTAATTTCAGGGTATTTATCACTTTTTTTTGTAAGAGCATGTGGCTCTCTATTTAAAAACAAACTCAAAAGAACAAGTTCATACCAACATTTTAATGACTGACAAATATGCATATTTTCATTTGAATAACATGCACATCTATTTAGGGAAAGAAACAAAACATCTCGGGAGGAATTCAATGGACAGAAATGGTGAAATTACTCAAAACGCATGAATAAAGTTCAACATAATGACAAATCAAAATACTTGTGTTTGAGAATGCATGAATGTAGGATTGAACTATATTTGACTTGATCATATGAAGCCAGTGAGACAAATATGAGCTGATGGGACACTGCAGGACGACTCCAGACCTTTCCTCTTTCTCATTAAGAAATAGGCTAAGTGCTTGTTCAATGCACCCAGCACTGTTTTTGACAGATTGCAAGAACTCGACACATTTCCTGGCATCACTCAGTCGAGGGCAGGCCGAGAGAAAACACATTCACAACGACGGGAACATCTCACACTAATGATCTTACGAGTGGAGAATAAACAGTCTCCAGAAAAGAGTCTGCAATGCATCCAGGCAGAAACACCGTCGATATATTTGGGTGAATTTCATCAAACCTGTCAAGAACTTAATATTTATTTTTTCAGTAAATCAAAAGAACAAAAAATGTGTTTATTATTTGGTTATTTCATTAAAATTATACACAAAGTAAATAGAGTTGATATGAAATATGTGTTTGACTATTATTATTATCATAGACTGTATACATCGCATAGCTCTAAACTCAACCAGAAATTATTAATCATTAGTGGTTCCATTTACTAGCATGCATTTTAGTTTTTAGTTTAAAGATACATATTTTAAAATTGACTTATATACACATAGGCTATATATATATTCTCCCTTTTGATTTTGAAGCCAATAGACCTAGACAAGTTCTTGTCAGGTTTTGCGGTATTCACCCATTTAGCATTTAAAAATAATAAACTGACATATATTGTGAGTATTCATGACTATAAATTGATAAATACACTAGAATAACAGCTGCGATTTCAGAGGACAAATTGCTGGGTTAAGATATCAAAATTATAATTTGTTCATTTTATTTGGTACTACAGGTTAATATTATTCTTCAGTAATCATAGAAACAAATAACCCCATTATAACGGCGTTTAAAAAAAAACAAACAAAGCTCAATAAGGATGCCAAGTCAAAAACCGTCAGAACTGTTCAGCATCTATTAAAGCTTGTGCGGTTTCAGAAAAGCAACAGAGACAACCAAAGGGTTCAGTCTACTGATCAGTAGTTTTTAGTCAATGCTCGCCTGTTAATCATACACAGGGCTGATACTATTAGTGCCAATGTAATTAAACATGGTTTTTAGAAGCCATGCATACAGTAGAGCTCATGTGAGCGGTGTGTGTCAAAGCCCAAAACCACATCCGCCCCCTATCCCAGAGCAATGCTGTTCAGATCGCACTGAACCCAATACCGGCGAGTGGGGAATCAGAGTCGCTGGCCCCCCACGCTCTCGCCACAGGAAGAGGGTGGAGTCCAGGCCTGGAGCGCTTTGATAACAGTCTCGTTTATAACGGGATGACAGTGAACATTTGGCAAATGAGGGAGCTGGATGATATACATGGCATTGCGGTGTCGGTGGAAACACGGGGTGGAGGGGAATCTAGGAGCTGAACCGGTGACGACGCTGCGCCTTCCAGAAGCTCACGGGACAAGGCAGGAGCTGATGGACGGATCTGGACATCCTTAGAAATCCAAGGAATCAGCTGTAATGGATGGAGAAGTTACAATTTATTCCATTGTATCAAAAACATTCAGATGTTTTTTTATAATTATTTTATAAAAAAATATTATTTGAAATTTCTAAAGAAAAAGCAGGGCAAAACATATCGCCAGAATAACATTCAAAAGTGATTTATGCTCAATATTTCCAATATTTTTATATATAAACTGATCTTAAGAGAGCATTTGGAAACTCTTCCAGCATCTCAAGGGACCTCTAGTGGTCAACAGACCATGCTTGAAGACTCTTCTTCCAACAAAGTGAAAAAAAAACATGCAAATTGATGCATCATTGTTCACTCAGAGCATGAGAAAGTTTCAACAAAGCATTAAACTGTGTACAGAACAACGCAGGTCAACAGAGTTAATCACATACGGCTGGTTAAACTACTGTGTTCATTTACCTTCTTGAGGGGGGTCGACGGTGATGTCCTCGGTCTCAGTGTCATCCTTCATCTCTTCATCCTCATCTTCCTCCTCTTCCAGCTCACTGGCGATGAGTTGTCGAGCTAGTTTAATGTTCATACCTTCATTATAATGCATCTTCCTCATCACCTGGAACTGCTTCTTTCTGGCTGAGGAAAGACAAAGCACATACAGCTCTATTATATGTTATATTATATTTATCCCAGGTGGGGATAAAAAAATATATATATCACCTCAGGGTGATGCTACTCCACCAACCTCCACCAAAAAATAAAAATACAATTTAAACACTAGCAAGTAAAACACTGCAACATGACAATACAAACAATAAAATCAGAAATTGACTTTTAACTGTTAGCGCTCCTCTCGCTTAATAGAGAGCGCCTGGGTTTCGTGATCCTGGTTCACGCGCCTCAATCCATAACAGGACTCGATAACAAGGACTACTCGATGGCCCAGGACCAGCGTGACGGATGCTCAGGACAGAAGACGGATTTGTCACAAAATTTGATCATTTGAATGCTTTTTTAAGCCTTGTTAATGAAAAAATTAAACGATTAAAAAATATGTGTGCGCGAAAGACAACTCCTTTCAGTACTTGCGCGCTTTGCTCTGTTCGGTACACAGACAGCCGTGTCTCACACGCGCGAGCCGCCTGAATGGGCAAAACATACAAACGTATGTCAAAATACCCCTCTTGGCAAGTAACTTTAACAATGATTAATCTATATTGAATTTATACAGATGCACCGATCGACCGGACATTTTTTGTTTTATTTTAGAGCCTCTTCTGTTTCGTGCTTGCACACAAACTGCACTGCAATCATTTTCCCAAATGTCATTTGTGTGGAAATATTATGTTATTATTATAATTAGTCTGTAAACAGCCATCAACAGAGGCCAGAGACAATGAAGACAGACACAAAAAGGAGACAATACTGTAGCAGAAACGTTACCAAGCAGAACAAGATCTCGGTTCACGATGCATTAAATATAGGAAGAAAATCCAAATCAGTGTTAATTTTGGCAGGCATTTTTGATTTAGACTTTCATCTCATTATCCTGAGATGAAAATGCTTAATAGTCTTAGTCACATTTTAGTCTTTCATAGTTTTAGTCGACTAAAAGTCATTGCAGATCTGTCAACTTTTAGTCAAACTGCAGTTATTAACATTTATTTAGGTAGCTATATTATATGTCGTCCTCAAACATAAATAGTCATTAATTCTTCTCTCTTTAGACCAAATCAATTAAGCTCATGAGAAATTTGAATCAAGGATTGAATTAGGAAAAACATGAAATAAATTCATTTTTTTGGTGGAGATACAAATTAAACTCATTTTCAGATACAGTAGGTTTACTTAAGTATACATTTATTTGCATTTTTGTTGGTTAACATTGATGAAACAGATAGGTGTTAAATTAGGAACGCTGTCCCTTTAAGACAGAAAGCATGCATGTAATACCGACACATTCAGTTTTCACGAGGGTTGGGTATCGTTTGGGTTTTTTCGATACCGGTGCCAAATCGATACTTTTAAAACGGTACCGGTGCCTAAACGGTGCCTGAACCGATACTTATAAAACATTTTTTTTTACCAATTAATAATTGGATTGGCTATTAGCACTAAACACAAGGGCCCGGTTTCACAGACACACAGACAGGGCTTAGATTAACCCTAGACTACACCTCTCTTTATCAAAAATTTGATTATTCACTTTTTCTAAATCTTCATCTTTCTCTTTCTCTCCTTCTCTTGCTAGCTTGTACTTATATGAACAATGTCTGAGACTTGGTGTTACGAGCACTTCCTCTGTCTGTTTGCCTCTTCAAGATTAATCGCTTTATGTATTCCCCAATTGTAAGTCGCTTTAAAAGCATCTGCAAAATGACTAAATGTAAAAGTAAACCAGGATTAGATCATAGTTCAATTATAACATTTAAGTAATTTTTATAAACACGCTCAGAAAAAAAAAACATTACTGGTGTGCATCTTGAGACAAAACAAATGCACTGATATATTTTAGGATCAGTCAGTGCAAGTTTATTTCAGTTAAAACAGCTAAGAGTTACATTTTAGTCTAGCACTAGGTTCAAGCCTGGTTTGTGAAACCGGGTTTTCGTTCATACTGGACACTAGAAGGCGCCCTCGCACAGAAAATCCACAGATCCAGTCACAGAAGTAGCGAACTCTTTTTCCACCGTGATATGGATAAGTAAACAGAAGATATAAACGTTGTGAATTATAAAATAAATACAATAAACACCCAACTACGACAATGTATAATTTATCTGTGTTATTCAAGCCATCTCTGGTATTTTCATAATAATGAAGTATATTTATAATCCATTGCTAATCGATGTATTAGTAGCTATGGAGTAGTAGTAGCGTTAGCTAGTTAATGGAAGGTCGTCAGAGCAAGTGTAATCACTGCATTCACGCGCTCCTCAGATACTCTCATTCCCCGAGTTGTGCTTTTAAGTCTGAATGTGAAAACCGCACACTCGGGTTACTACAAAGATTTGTTGGACTTGTATTATTAGAGCTTTCCGAATTGAGTTCATGTGCATTTTCTCAGTCGGGAAATTATTTTGCACGTGTGGTGCCAGTGATGATGCTTCTTACGTCCGTTTCGGAGAAACAAAGGACAATACAGTGTCCAGCCAGAGCCCTGACTTAAACCCAATTGAGCATCTCTGGAGAGACCTAAAAATAGCTGTCCACCAACGTTTACCATCCAACCTGACAGAACTGGAGAGGATCTGCAAGGAGGAATGGCAGAGGATCCCCAAATCCAGGTGTGAAAAACTTGTTGCATCTTTCCCAAAAAGACTCATGGCTGTATTAAATCAAAAGGGTGCTTCTACTAAATACTGAGCAAAGGGTCTGAATACTTAGGACCATGTGATATTTCAGTTTTTCTTTTTTAATAAATCTGCAAAAATGTCAACAATTCTGTGTTTTTCTGTCAATATGGGGTAATGAGGGAAAAAAATGAACTTAAATGATTTTAGCAAATGGCTGCAATATAACAAAGAGTGAAAAATTTAAGGGGGTCTGAATACTTTCCGTACCCACTGTATTTCAACCGATCGCTCAGGCATGGCACCGAAATGAGGCACCGAAATCTGCGTTCTGATTCGGTACATACCGGTTACATAGGTACCGGTGCCATGTTGGTACCGGGTTTCGGTACCCAACCCTAGTTTTCACCCCACCTTTATACATTCACTTAAGTCATAACCGATTGTATTTACGTGAGATACTCTACACCAGGTGTTCTCAAACTTCTGCGTACCCCCTCTCTTCCACTTAGACCGCAGTCACACCTTTTCTATTAAAGGACAATATTCGCTCCCTTAAATTGATTTACAGGTGCATTTTTTACCTTTATAGAGGCAAAGATTTTCTATCCTTATTAATTGTATGTCATGTTTTATGTCATATTCTTAACATTCCATGAAATGTATTAATAATAAATAAAGCAATAAATGATGGCAAATCTTAGTGATACTTGAATATTTAAAAATAAAACCGCCAATAGGTGGCAGCAAGTCACTGTTTTAATGAGCCAGGCGTTGCGTCATTCATTCATTCACTCATTCAGTAATAAAGCAAAATGCTGTAGTTATGAATGGGTTATTAATCACTGACTCTCCGAATCGTTCAAAGCCGCAGATTCGTTCACTAATGAAACACCGCTGCATGTTGCTTGGAGATGCACACCAGATGATACGGATTTCATTGGAACATTATTATTTAGTTGCAAAATAAAACAAACATGACAATATTCTGTTTAAAATGTAGGCTACATTTAACATGTAAAGTGTTCACTTAATACTACCTTTTTTTGTTGAACTGTTGTAAAAATTAATGTCACATTTGCCATCGTTGGGATATTCAGCAATTAACATTTTTTCGCGTATCTTAAACATGCAAACAATAACTCGGACAGAGTGTGTCGGTATTAAAGAGAGTTTAAATCGATCTCAATGTATAGTCCGTGTCAATATTTGCTCTTCATGCTATTAAGTGAATAACTACTTTAAAGATACATTAAACAGCAGCGCGATTTGCTAAAGCAGCATTCTCAGCGGTATACTATCGCATAAAATGTTACAAAAGTTATTGATTTCCTCTTTTTAATGTTGTTCTTTTGATTAACAGACATCACAGCAGCTGGTTATTAAGTTATTTTGGCCACTACTTTAAAAACTGCTGCTGCCGAACTTGATGCGGATCTGACACTGCTTTGAATGGGACTCATCATAAATAAGAAATACTTGCATGCACAGCTTTAATTGCCTTCTTTCGTAACTTCATGATTTAACTGACGACATAACTACGACATTGCATAATTGTAGCTTCATATGGGTTTGAATATGAATCGAGATCACAATATATGGAGAACAGTGCACTGATACTAGAAAATATTTTTTCTGTTAATTTGAAAAGTACAAATGAAAATGGATCTATTTAAATGCATACAATAATTGCATTCTGGCATTTATGTGCTGTTGACTTCCGGCCTTTTTCACGTTCTTATGACTATCTGCAAGTCTCATCTATGAGTATGCAATGTTAGAGAACAAGCTTTTGGGGGTTTTGAGAATCAGAGCCAAGCCGACTGAGCAACAAAGTATAGTGAGTCTCTTTATTAAAATACCTGGAGGTGAAAAAAAATAAGTATATTCACTCAGTATTACTTGATCTAATTCACAAATATCTCAGTTGTGTTTTAGGCACTAAAACAGTCTAGTACTTTAGTCAAGCGCATTTGTATAGTGAAATAATGAAGAGTTCTGTGCCACCCCAGACTGGTTGCTGGCCCCTCCCTGGTCACCCCAATGAAAACATCCTGGCTCCGCCACTGAATGATACAGCGCTTTAATATATAGCCTAGTAGAGCGCACACCGGCACATTTGTGCGTGCAATTGAATAGCATGTTCTACGAGCACAGTTTGATGGCTGACAGGAAAGGAAGATTCATTTTTACTGACATAACCGTCGTTCACTGATGTTCTACTGAAGCTCCTCGTCACCGGTAACGTTTCTGTGCTCGTTTGATTCGCACCTGGCGCTGAAGTGAAGTTGGAGCGTGCTTCTGAAGTGTCCCGTTTGAGGTGCTCGTATAGACGTTCTGCGTCTGAACGCAATTCTTTAGCAGTTTTGAATGGGGTGGCCAAACCTAGCCCCGCCCCTGCGTTAATAGTGTTAAATATTTTAATATTGTGCGTTAACGCGCTAATTTTGACACCACTAAAATATATATATATATATATATATATATAGATGAGATGTATATAGCGGGGAGCGTGAGTGAGCATGTCAGATGAGATGAGCATGTTATACCTTTCCTCTTTAATACTAGTTTTTAACATGAAATAAACATTCAATTCAATTCAAGTTTATTTGTATAGCGCTTTTCATGATATATATCATTGCAAAGCAGCTTTACAGAAAATATTTATGACTAGAAGTGGGATAAAAAAAAAAGTATTCTCCCATGAATTGCTCTTCTCTCGTCAACGATTCTGAATATTTCAGAAACGGTTCTGAGCTTGTTTTTTCTGCATATGGCACGTGTGCGAGCTAGAGACGTGGCAGGCTTCATTGCACAGAATTTGCACTGTGAGACACGTGCGCATTGCTTGACAGTATGTGCTTCCATCTGCCGTGTTTTACTTTAGATATGCTTTTATTTCTGCCATTTGGAAAGCAGTACTATTAAATGCATGAATCTTGTGCAGTGGCAGACTTTCATGTGCGCTTTGTGTTTGTTTGTCCTGAAGCACGATTGCGGCTGCGGTTAAATGCACTTGCTTTTATACAAAATTGGTGTACACACAGTCAGTTATGTTTTCAGAGCAGGACAAAACATCTGATATGTCAAAATAGATCTGTGCATTAGTGTGAATGCAGCCTGTTAAAGCTGCCACCGTCTATGATCTCATCAGTAATAATCGAACAGCAATAATGCGGAGGAAAAAAAGAAAAAATACATAACTATTGTCTGTAAATTTTGGATAGCCGACTTGAACACTTATTTTAAATAAGCAATTGTTTTAAAAATTAGCCTGCTTGTATAATAAAAAAGTACATTTTGCACAAAATAAATTTGATATAAAATTGCAGCCATGTGCAGTAATATTGAAAACTGAGAATGTGACGCATCGTTATAATTGAGTTGATAACGATAATCGTAATTGAATTGAAACGTGAAACCAGTGAAGATTCACACCCCTATTTTTAAGATGGCAGTACTGAGACACAGAGATTCCAATTATAAACAAAAAGCATAGAAACTGCAATTTTGGTTAAAATGTAAAGATGTATTTGCACAGCAGAATAATTAAAGGCGCTATATGTAGGATTGACACTAGCGGTTGAACTAGGTATTGCAGTCCAAATTCAAATTACCGGAGAGGTTTTTTTTCACCCGGCCCCCCCTCCTCAGACTTGACGCACACGCAGGTTGCCAGATTAACGACACCAACAGAAACAAGCGCACATGACGATGAATGAAATTAAATATGCTGTGTTTTCAACGAATTGGCAACCCGAGGTGCCAAAATAAAATTTGGTAAACTGGCAGTGGGCGGGTTTGACAAAACAAAACAGAGACCGACATTTCGGCCCGGAACGCACATTTTCAAAAGAGAATAACTGACTGTAGCATTGTTTTTCAGATAAACAAGTATGTTAACTTAGCGTGTTTCTTAAATATCTGCAAACAGATATTTTTTTTGTCAAAAACGTACATACAGCACCTTTAATTGGGGAAAAATGTAGATCTAGAATCGTTTTGGAATCGGATCGTGAAGTGCCTGAAGCTTCCCAGCCCTATTTAGGAGTAGGTTATTAGTGGTGACAATGACAGAAATAAATCATTCAGTCATGCAATCAAACATAAGGTGAACCCTATTAAAGGATTAGTTCACTTTCAAATTAAAATGTCCTGATAATTTACTCACCCCATGTCATCCAGGATGTTTATGTATTTCTTTCTTCAGTCGAAAAGAAAGTAAGGTTTTTGATGAAAACATTCCACGAATTATCTCCATATAGTGAACTTCAATGGACTCCAAACGGTTGAAGGTCAAAACTACAGTTTCAGTGCAGCTTCAAAGGGCTATAAACGATACCAGACGATGAAGGGTCTTATCTAGCCAAACGATCGGTCATTTAAACAAAATAAATACATGTATATGCTTTATAAACAAATGCTCACCTGTTCTGCGATGCGCGTCCCAGACTTCACGTAATACGTAATGACGTAGAAAAGATCACGCTTGACGTAGGCTCCATCTCATCTTCTCCTCCAAGTTCAAAATCATTGTTTTATCTTGTAAACTCGTTGAGTTGTAATTCCCTTTTTTGTAAATGGCGTTTAACTTAGTATTTGCACGTTCAACTTGTAAACACGGACTCGGTACTTCCGCCTACGTCAAGCGTGACCTTTTCAACGTTATTACGTGAAGTCTGGGACACGCGCATCGCAGAACAGGAGAGCTTCTGCATAAGAAGGAGAAGAGACAAAAGAAAGGGTTGTGGAGCTGTGCAATCAGTGTGAGAGGAACCAGAGGTGAATCTGAGGTCAGGAGAGACCGAGGCACGCATCTCACCATGCTCCTCCGGACTGAAGTCCTCTTCCTCTTCCTCACTGCTCTCCTCCTCCGGCTCCTTCATGAAGCGGGATCCTGCGTCTTCCGCTGCCGCTGCCGCCAGCCTGAGACGGACAGAAGTCAGAAAGTGTTTGGGGTTTTTAGTTTTGATTCAGATATATTTGTATTTAGCATCAAGATAATATTATATTTTTTTGTATTTTGAAAAAACTAATGATTGAAAGTATATTATTACATTACATAATATATCATAATTTGATTGCATTTTCTGTAGCTTTATGAAGCCACAAACAAAGCTTAATTTTCCATAATTTCCTGTGGCAGCACAGTAATGATAAAAGCGTCAATTACACACCTAATGTGCATTGCTATTGCACTAATGCTAAAAACCTTTCTGTCTTTGTCATGAAGTGAAAAAAAACAATAAACATGTAATTGCCCAAAACATCCATTTAACTCTAAATCCATATTGACTTCTTATCAGTAGAAACTAACCAATTTGACTCAGATGGCCTTCTCATTGCTTAATAAAATGCATCTCAGTGCAGCTAATTAAGGAAGTGTTTTATTAAACCTGGTGGTCTTTGTAGTATTTTCACTGTTAATGTGACCAGATATCCAGGTGTAACCGGACACACACACACACACACTGGCCCCAGTGAATGCTGGGTAGGAGAGCTTAAAATGCATGTGCCTGAGGGAAACACAAGATAGAGTGGTGAAAGAACGACACAGTAGGAGGAGGACGACGACAAAAGAGACAGCAGAGATACAGGCGGAGAAAGAAAGTGAAGGCGAGCAGGACTAAAGCAGAGCAGATGGGATGCTCTTCCTGGCCAGCCTCAGATTGAGTTACAGCCAAACCACTCACTCACATCCATCTCAGAGCTTAGCATCCAATTTAAAATTAAAATTAACCTCTTCTATTAATTCGAAGTCTTTAAGTGTCTTTCTCTCAGGGCAAGAAAACCTATAAACATTCCGGTGAGAATTCTTACATTAAATCAAATAGTCGCTGCGTTGTTTGAAGTTAATAGGTCACCTAATACAAATTCTAAATCAAACAGTGAGAGATCATTGACATCGAAGCACACTTGTTTTTGTGTTTATATCATAATACAAGCTTCAATGCAGTGTTGAGGATAGCACATTACAAGTGTATTGTTACGTAATTAGATTACTTTTTTTAAGTAACTAGTAAAGTAACATCACTTTTTAATTTACAACAAAAATTGTACATGAAGTTACTTTTTTTCAAAAAAGTAATTTAAGTTACATTGTTTCACAATTTATTCACTGACTTTTGTTTTTTTTGTTAAGCAAGCCCAGCCCAAAGTAGCCTAATGCATTACTTTCCATAAAACGTAAATAAGTAATGCGTTTAGTTACTTTTTATTGAGTATGGCAATATCCTAACGCATTAATTTTGAGTAAGGGAGGGGGGTTGAAAACTTTTGAACTGTGTAAGATTTTTTTTATTTTGCCTAAATATTATATATATATATATATATATTTTTTTTTTCATTTAGTACTGCTCTTCAGAAGCTAGAGAAGATACTCACATGTTTCACAGAAGACAACGTAAGTTAAATTTACACTGATCTTGAAATTTAAAAAGTTTTCACCCCCTGGCTCGAAATGCATGTTTTTTTCTGGGGCATCAGTGAGCGTTTGAATCTTCTGTAATAGTTGTATACGAGTCCCTCAGTTGTCCTCAGTGTGAAAAGATGGATCTCAAAACAATACTGTCATTGTTGGAAAGGGTTCGAATACACAAAAATGCTGGAGAACCAAAGAATTTGTGGGAGCTGAAGGATTTTCTGAAGAACAACAGACAGTTTAACTGTTCAGGACAAACAAGGGACTCATGAACAACGATCACTAAACAAACACACAGCTGTGGATCATTCAGAGAACAACAAAGTATTAAGAATTAAGTGTATGTAAACTTTTCAATGGGGTCATTTTTATAAATTCAATAATATTTTATCTTGTGGACTATATGTAAACATATTTTATGTGAAATCTTATTCAGGTCAGTATTAAATAAACAATAACATTATTGTTATGGTCTTATTTTGGTAAAATAATTAACATTTTGCAAAAGTGTATGCAAAGTTTTGACTTCAACTGTATACAACATTTCTGTTATGTTAAATTTTTTTGTAAAATCAAATGTGACCTTGTTGTTTGCAACTATGTTGCCCATGAAATAATTGTTTTTTAACATAGATGGAATTCAATAAACAATTAAACTTACAGACAATGGCCTCTGGCATGAAATAACAGAAATAAAGCTTTTATCAGGGAGAAATCTACTGCTGCATCGCTGATCCTGTGAAGTGAAATCTAAGATGGCTGCCATGAATGCTGATCTAAATCACATGATGCATCTTAACCAATAAAATAATCCTAAAAATAAATGACTATTTAAACAATCACAACACTCCCCGCCTGGTATTTTAGAAATCCCACTATTATCAATACTACAGTTCTTTAGAATATTAGAATTTCTGTTCTTCTGGTGACATAAGAAGAATCACTTGGGACACAGGTCACATATGTTCTACAATTCCCATCCTTACTGACCTTGATTTCAATTTTTCTGACCTTATCATCACTGCCTGGGAATACCCTAGTGACAAGAGCTAGTGGCCAGTCATTTCTCTTGACTTGAGCTTCCTTCATTAGAACTATATCTCCTTCCTTGATGTTAGGCCGGTTGGTATGCTATTTGCGGCGACTCTGTAGACTGAACAAGTACTCACGTCGCCATCTTTCCCAGAACATGTCAGCGAGTTGTTGAACTTAACCCGCCCCACGATCGAGTCGCAAACACCACTTCGACTGCACAAAACTACGAGAGAAAGCGGAAACCGAGTGCCACTTCCCACGGGACATAAACATTATTCCACCCTATGCGTAAATTTTAGCAGTTCAACATGCAAGACTCTGTGCCAACATGTTTCTCTGTATTTCAGAAGCACATGGCGGCTTTTTTGGAAACATTAGTTAAGTTTCCATCCAAAGATTAGAATTAAACTTATGCGCAAAACTGGAATATCGCATGCAACATTTGCGAATAAAGAACAGTTTCCATCCAACGAGTCAAAGAGAACAAAATCGTCACGTCCTGATAAACTGGCACTAAATATCATTAAGAAAACTAGGAGAAGCCACTGCATATAATACTTTTTTAATATAATAAATTATGTTTTTTAATGCAATATCCCAAAATGCGCATAAAAATAGGTGGATGGAAACATAGGTGGATGGAAACACCGCTACTAAAATGCCAGGAAAGCAGCGTGTTTGAGTCGAACTCCAAACAGAAGCAGTCGGACAGAAGACCCTTCAGTGAAAGAGGTTAGCAGCTCTGCTTGAGTTGCTGGGACCGTCGCCTCTAGGCTGTGACATGACATCTGTTCAGACTTCTGGTTGTTCATGTATTGTTAACTACATTAAACTAACAAGGCGGCAGGAAACCAAAAATAACATAATTACTCTGTTCTCACAGCTGTTGTATCTTAATGAACTTTCCTTACATAGGTTACTTAAAAGCACCCCATCACTGTGAATCCACTGATGTCAAGGCAGACTTGACTGACATCACAAGAACGAGGCTGGAAAAGTGCAAATGTTTGTGACCACTGTTCAAATCGCAATGCTCTGGCAACCCGCTATAGAGTTGATATCACTATAGAGTCAGAACCGGTGAATGCGGTTACAAGTTTCATAGAAAGACTGAAAGAGAATGATGTGCACCAAATGAGTCGCCGTAGAAGCCGCATACTTCAATGGTTGTGGACTAAATAGCTCAAATCGAGAGCCAATACAAATGCAGTGACATGTGAAATAAACCGTCCTCATGTATTAAAGAAGAGTGGCTTGATTAAGTGTTGTAAATAGCAGAGATTGGGCACAGAATGGTAACAAAACTCAGAGATATTTAGATACAGTCACACACAGGTGTATTGTGCAAACTACACTTCATAGCGATGTTTAGATTCTGGCACTCACTCGCGAGGGCTGTGACGTACCTGCCCTGCCATCTGATGGGGGCGAAACTTAGCAATCGTCTTTTTGGACAAAATAAACATTTTTTGTACATTTGTAATATATGTGTATGTGTGTTTTGTGGGGAATGTGGCTGTATCTGTATGATTAGCATCTGTGTGGCTGATATCAGCTGTGATTACTCTGACTGAATGAGGGCTATGAATGCCTATGAATGACTATATGGCCCATATCTGTATGATTATCATCTGCATTACCCTGCACATCAGTGTGTTATTACTGACACATTAACAGCAATCAGTGTGAATGTCTGGCCATATCAGTGTATGTCTGGCAATCAGAGTATGTACTAGCCTACATACAAAGCAATTTGCTTTCAAATTATTCTTAATGTATTTTTTTAGTGGTCAAATAAATCACTTATATGATGTCTAAGATTCTGTCTATAATAATTGTATAATTGAAAAACATACAGTGGTATGTATAATGACTAAAAAAGGTTAATAGTTTGTAGAACTCTTCAATACATTTGGTAAATAAATATTTTTCCTCAAACGTGGGGGGGGGGCTATATATAGTCTCAGAAAAATCAAATTTTTCATGGTATCTTCTTCAGATTTGAAATATAAACTCATGAGACATGTGAGTTTCAGCCCATTACTTTTCTGGATTGCTCCAGGACATATTTCATGTATTTTTATATGAAATACAATTATTATTATTTTTATTCAGTGTGGTACACTTTTTTTCAAGGCACTTCAGTCTCTAGAACTTTTTATCTTTTTGAGCATTATCAACTCTGGATGATGGATAGTAAAGCCCAAAGGGTCTTCTTTGCAAAGACACTAAATTGTGTGTGTAGCACACTGAAGTCAGCACCTGTTATAATTTTAAGATTGGGACGTCTTTTTCAACTGTGAGTCCCAAAATGGGGAGTGCTGGCTAACAGGTTAAAATGTTTAACACAAATGTTTAATCTGGCCGCAGAGGAACACTACTGGGTTGCCTGATATAAAGAGACGTAATCCCTGAAACAGAGCGCAATCCACTTCAATATACTCTCAAAAAATGTGTAATTCATCAAGTGTTCACTTATATGAGAGAGAGAGAGAGAGAGAGAGAGAGAGAGAGAGAGAGAGAGAGAGAGAGAGAGAGAGAAAAGAGCGAGAGAGCGAGAGAGAGATCGAGAGAGAGAGAGAGAAAGAGCGAGAGCGAGAGAGAGAGCGAGAGAGAGAGCGAGAGAGAGAGATGCTGTGAATGCATGAATTACCACCCTAACAATGACGCTGTGGCTTTAATTCCTTTAGAAACAATGATGTTACCAGCTCCTTGTTGAGAAAGATAATGTATGTAGCTCTTCAACATGATCTGTGTGAGTGACAGTGTGTGTGTGTGTGTGTGTGTGTGTGTGTGTGTGTGTGTGTGATATTCAGTGAAAACAGCGCATTTAGTTTAGAACTCTCATTTTTATTTGTATTTTTTTTAAATGTAGAGAGAGCGTTAATTTGTGCAATGATAGCCTACCAGCAATGCGAAGATGATTTTTTAAAATATATTTAAAATGACTACATTACAATATAAATGCATTAGAATGAGTACATTATTATTTATGGGCTTAAAAATATGCAAATTATCAGAATATTTTAGCTGGTGGTGAGTGCCCAATGTAAACATTAAGCATATGCCTATATTGTACTGTGGTACGGTTATGTAGACCGTTCATAATGCAGAGGTCAACTGTCTGATCTGCCAATAATTATCAACGGCCCTAAAGCATGCAGTGTTTAATAAAGAGCTGTTTTCCTAAATTCGTCTGAGGTGAAATTTGGTGCAGTCCCGTATCGTGATGCATATCGTATCGTGGCC
Source organism: Ptychobarbus kaznakovi (assembly GCA_027422405.1). NCBI lineage: Eukaryota > Metazoa > Chordata > Actinopteri > Cypriniformes > Cyprinidae > Ptychobarbus > Ptychobarbus kaznakovi. The sequence goes on from CM049815.1 coordinate 16,432,146, forward strand.
TCTGTATCATGATACGTATTATTGGTGTGAAACAGGGTTTTACAAGAATAATAAAAAAAGTGATGTGTGTTTCTTCAATTAAAGGCACTTTTATGTCCCATCAATTTTTTTATTTATTATTAAAATGACTCAACATTTTGATTTTTTTAATTTAAATGGTTTTAGAAGTTGTTTTTCATGCCTTTATTTATTATTATTATTAATTTTTTTATTGTTAATTGCCTTTTAATGCATAGATTTGTTCTGGACTTACCCTCGGCCCAAACACCAGACTTTTGATCTCAAACTAAGAAAACCCATAATAAAATTACAAAAGCATTTCTATTATATGCAGTTTCATACAAATTATAAATATGCACCACTACTACCATATTGCCACCTTTTTCCTAAAGTACCAAAGCACTTAGAATGCAAACTTGGGTCCTTTTTTAATTAAATGTTTGAATTTTTTTTTACATAAAGATCAAATTTTAATTTGCATAAAGACTGAATACCAATCCTATAGATGCATGCTTTGAACTATTCTGACCCACAGCGGCCTGAAACACTTGAATAAGACAAGGGTGCCAATGAGGGAGCGTCCAAAAGATTTGTTATGGTTCTAGTCAAAAACAATAAAATAACCAAAATAGTAAAAGCAAGTGTTTTTTTAATATTAAGAAAGTAATTTGCGGTGAGATTCTGTGATATGGATGGAGTATAGGTGGGGTGTCACACACATTTTGGAACCTAAAACATTTTGAGAATCCCTCCACCACCCTTCCATCCACATCAGAGACAGCAATCATGCATCACTTACTTCTTAGCAAGGTCATCTCCTGGTAGGACTGTGTTCCCGTCCGAATCGCTGAGCGCCCCCTCATCCTCGTCATCGCCGACCATCCTAAGAGGGACAGGAGATTTTTGTCCGATAGCCCGAAGGGAGAAAGACAGCATGACCTTTTCCGCAAATTTGCCCTGTCATATTGAGTTGCACCCTCAGTGCTGCTCTTGTATTTTGCAGACAGGGCAGTAACATATCCAGAGATCAGAGCAAAGCTTTAAACTACACATCCACAGAGCCTCGGCAAGAGATCAGATCTTTAACAATTACTGGTCTTCAAACTGTAGCTTAAATGAATGCAGTGTAATCTACAGCTTATCATCCATATCAGTGCATCCCTGCTTAAATTAAGTAATGTATAGTGTATTTTATTTACTAAATTAATGTTTTGTTCATTTAAGCACAATTTTATTTTATTATTACGTTTAATACAGTGCATTTAATCACCCCTGAATCCACTACATAGCACAACCACATTAGGATTGATATATTTACACAGATAGTCTAAATAGCATTAATGTCAACTTGTGTGTGCTGCTTACCTGTTGTATGGCGTGCTGGGCTCGTCTATCTTCATCAGCCCATAGTCCTTGTCTGCCGGGTGATATGTGGCTAAGATGTTCATTTCATCCCATTTCTGTGACTTCTTCCTATAAAAACAGACAGAAACACAACGCTTAACATACAATTATAGATTAGTTATTAGCCCTGATGCAAATATTCCCACTGAGATCTGCTACTTTAAATGAAGGACTCTGCCCCACTTTGAAACTTTAAGAAGTACTTCGGAAACAGCAGACACAAAAAATAGCACCAAGTGGCATATATACTGAGCCTTTAGTGACATAAGTGATAAGACTGGCAGACAAGGCCCACTTTCATGTCTTAAGTAAATGTTTCCCAATGCATTGAATGCTATAGTTATGTTACAGCGCTAAACCTACATAGTGCAGTTTTGTTATGCAAATCACAGATTATAATTAATTTCAGCCGACTCTCTTTCAAACAATGCATTTGATGCATAATTATGTGACCAATACCAGCATGAAGGCTCAGAGTGGGATGGTATTAATTGAGAAAAGTTTTTTTAGAGGCAGGATCGTTTAATTTATATGAGAAAAAAAATGAAATGCAACAACTGCCAATTGAGCGGAAGGGCGGGCAACATCCTTCCTGATGATTAAAAGCTTCATCAATTAAACCTGATCCTTAAGCTGCAGTGCTTTGTTTTTATACATGCAATATACAGAGGCAAGATGAGAAGAAAATGTAATTTAAACTTTTCTCAAAACAGTTCCCCTCAGAAATACATTCATATAGACTCCCAATTCAATATTTAGGATTTAATTTCTATATATCGCATAGTGAACGTTGAGCTTGCTCAGGCTGCTACAGTATTTTCTTTTCTTTGTGTCCATCTTCAGCGTCTCTGGCTTCTGTTAATGGCTGTTTACAGACTTGGTAATATTTCCACACAAATTACATTTTGGAAAATTAAAAGTGTGGTCAAAAAAACGGTCAGTTCCAAGTAGGGGTGGGCGATATGCCAAAAATATATATATTTTTTTTTAGACATTTCACGATTTTATCACGATTCTTGTCATGTTAGTTTTAACAGTTTGTCAGAGCAGTACGGCCAAACTAATTTTCCTATTATAAAGACAAAGCCTTTCAAGGTAACAAAATATAAATAATAATAGTGGATATTTAGGACAAAGTGGGCGAAGATAAAAATCTTTTTCATTATTTTATCTTTGCTATGAAAAAATAAGAACAAAGATACACATTACAACTACACATAATATACAAACAGTGTTTAATTTTCAGGTACAATAGGCATATTTAGCAGGAGCATTCAAGAAATTGAATTAACAAATATAAAACACTATATAGATTGATTCATATTAAAGTAATTGTATTATTTTTAGTCAAGAGTAGTGAGTTATGTTTTTCTCTTTGTGTTTTGTTCTTTTAACATTAAAGAATAAATTGTATCATCTGTCTGTCAATTCTGTCATAGTGTTTTATATTAATACCATCATTTACTCACTCAAAATTAGTTTTAAACCTGAGTTTCTTTCTTCTGATGAACATGCATGCTATTTTGAAAAATGTGGAAAACCAAACAGCTGCTGGTCCAGAGTGACTTCCATAGTATTGTTTTATATCCTACTATCAATCCTATGTATTCAACGACTACCGTCCAGTAGCACTCACTCCTATTCCCATGAAGTGCTTTGAACGGCTAGTCATGCAACACATCAAGTCTGTCCTCCCCCCCTCCCTAGACCCCTTCCAGTTTGCATATAGGTCCAACCGCTCGACCGATGATGCCATCGCCACTGCCCTCCACCCAGCCCTCACACATCTGGACAAAAAAGACTCATATGTCAGGATGCTGTTCATAGACTTCAGTTCAGCATTCAACACAATCATCCCTCAGCAGCTCACTCACAAATTGGCCCAGCTGGGGCTCAACACCTCTCTGTGCAACTGGTTGTTGGACTTTCTGACCGGAAGACCTCAGGCAGTACGGGTCGGCATTAACACATCCAGCACCATCACACTGAACACAGGGGCCCCCCAAGGATGTGTGCTGAGCCCCCTCCTCTTCACTCTGCTGACCCACGACTGCACACCTTCACACAACTCTAACCTTTATATTAAGTTTGCGGATGACACGACTGTGGTTGGTCTCATTAGCAACAGAGATGAGACAAACTACAGAAGCGAGGTGAGCCGCCTGGCCGGGTGGTGCAGGGACAACAATCTCTCTCTGAATGTGGAGAAGACGAAGGAGATTGTTGTTGACTTCAGGAGAGTGCACACTCAGCATGCTCCTCTGACCATCAACGGTGCGACTGTGGAGAGAGCGAGCAGCACCAAGTTCCTGGGTGTGCACATCACAGAGGACCTCTCCTGGACTAACAACACTGCAGCACTGGCCAAGAAAGCACAGCAGCGTCTCTACTTCCTCCGCAAACTCAGAAGAGCCAGAGCCCCGACCCCCATCATGTGCACCTTCTACAGAGGCACCATCGAGAGCATTCTGACTAGCTGCATCACTGTGTGGTATGGCGCCTGCAACGCGTCCTGCCGCAAGTCCCTTCAACGGATAGTGAGAGCAGCTGAAAGATCGTTGGTGTCTCTCCCCCTCCCTCCAGGACATCTACAGCACCCGTCTCACCCGCAAAGCCCTCAGCATTGCAGGTGATCCCACCCACCCGTCACATAGCTTCTTCAGTCTGCTGCCATCAGGGAGGAGACTGCGGAGTCTCCAGGCGAGGACCAGCAGACTGAAGGACAGCTTCATCCATCAGGCTGTAGGAAGCTGAACTCCCTCCGTCCTTGCCCCCCCTCCCCTCTTTTACCCCACGCAACACTGAACTCTGACACTACGACCCAGCTCCCCCCCCCAATGTCCACACACCCAGGTTCCCCCCCCCTTACACTGTGACCCGCACCAATCACTTTTGTGCAACTGGAACGATCTCTACATCCAGCATTGTCTGTAGACAGTCTGATAAAAGACTGTTATTTTTCTTGCACTACTCGTATCTGCACAGTTTTTGTTTATTTAACTGGTTTGCACTATCTGCCATGTGCCTTATGCCACTTTACTTTATCTATCTCTTTTTATTTTGTTTTTACAATGTCCTCATTTGTATATCTGTATAGTTTGTATGTACATATGGTTAAACTGTATTTATCTGTATTTGAACGTCTACTGTCAGTGTTTAATGTTAACTGTATGCACCAAGGGTCTGAGAGTAACGCAATTTCAATTCTCTGTATGTATGTACTGTACATGTGGAAGAATTGACAATAAAGCTAGACTTGACTTGACTTGACTTGATCAAGTGGACCAGCAACTGTTTGGTTACCCACATTCTTAAAAATATCTTCTTTTGTGTTCAGCACATGAAATAAATTAATACAGGTTTGGGACAACATGTGAGTGAGTAAATAATGACAGAAATAAAATTTTAGGGTGAACCATCCCTTTAATGACAGTCGGCTACATGTTTAATTCTGTACCTTTAAGAGTTGCACGCATCTAATATACAGGCACGCATCCGTTCCACTTACCGGTTTACTTTCATTCCAAACATAAACAACGGAGTCTATATGTAAACCTTGTGTGTTTTGACAGTATTAGCTCAAAAGATAACTTAGTTTAGTAATCAGGCATTGTTAGACAGGCTTTTTAGTTTGCACGTTTCGGGTACACGGGCTCAGAAAAAGCACACTTCAGACCAGAAATGAACATTTTAACCTGCTTTAGCTCCCGGTCACGTGGCACATGCTGTGCAGTAATTCGCAAACGTTTAGTTTAGAGTTCGCACCACGACAATTATTTGCACTCGCACAAATGCTCCCAAATATATTTTGGAGTCGCACAGATTACATTTCGGGAGCATATGCGACCAAAATGGTCGCAATTTCGAGCCCTGTTTAGATGGCATTTTATTTTCATCTTGCCTCTGAACGATGCAAATTGAATGAGTGTTCATAAGCACAGCTCTGCTTTGTTTAGAGCGGTAACCCAGAAAACACTGCATCATTGCTGTTCATAAGCTCCACCTGCTGGCAGAAAGCGAATCAGCATCTCATTCAGCTCGTCTGCCGTTTCATTCAGAACTTTTATGTATAGTTTCACAAAACTAAAGTCAGGCCATTCTGTTTTAACATCAAATTACGAAATTATACAAATTTAGATTAAAAACTGCTAATGCTGCATGCACGCTGCATCCTTGTTTGGATCATGATTAAAATGCAGTGGTTTTAACCTGGAAAAAAATTTAAATGGAAAGAGCACAAACAAAGCCTTAGTTTATTTATATGAAGAGATTTATTTGAATTGTGTAACTTGTTTATTTGATTTGGGGCTTGTTTTAAAATTTCTATTTAGTTTTGTTATATTTCAATTTCACAAAGAAACGTGCAGCAATAGCCTAAAAAGAGGCCTAATTTACTGTATAATGTCTTCAATTTCATTTTTTTTGTTTTTAAACGTGAGAAAATTGAATCGTGAAATCAAAATCGTGAGTTGAGTGAATGGTTACATCCCTAGAAATGTTGAAATAAAAAAAACTAATAACAATGGCACATAAAACTAATAAAGTTTAAAATTAAAATGTTAAAAATAATTTTAAGAAGCACTTTAATACTTAACACTCTTGGCACTAAATTCCTTCCAAAAGTGATGCATTTCTTAACGGCCCATTCAAGGATGCACATCTTATGCACAGACAGAGTGGCGAGATCTTCGTATTTGACCGTATGGACCATCAATAAGTCAAAGAGTTACAGCAAAGCTAAAGTATGACCTCAATCAATCGATTATGGCCTTAGTAGCTGCAATCAACACCCTCTCAACGCAATGACTGTGCCACTTTACAACACCTCAAGCAGGTTAAACTCGTACACGCTACAGAACTGTAACTAAACCAACGACTTTCTGAATTCAAATCCACTCTGTGTTCTTTACAGGGCTCGACAGTGCAAACATTTCACTCGCATTTGCGACTAAAAATAGATGTGTGCGAACTGGAAAATGTATTTAGGAGCACGAGTGCGAATACAATACAAAACAGCCTAGCTTATACAGTAGCTAATAACAAACGTATTAGTTTCTTCAGTTTATTTATGGAAAAATAGCCACACAGCCTCATATGATTACTGAGCTTTAAAAAGACAACAGTTTAATTTAAATGAGCACAGATGAGAAGAAAGGCAGTGAAGGAGACGTGCTAGTGCTGATTCTGAATGACGCACATTCGTCACTAGAGGGCGCTGCCTTTACCCCAGTAACCCTGTAAATATAGCAGCTGCGCTACTTTCCTAACCGTCTAAATAATGTTTCAGTCAATTAGATAGATATTTATATTCGCTTTAGTCTTCACAATAACATCAAATCATTAATACTTAAAGACTTAATGAGCTATTTATTTTCAAACTTCATGAGCTATTTGGATTTAATGCTCTAGCCTAACTAAAACATGGCCTATCCACTGATCTATAACAGAGGATACTGGGCCTATCTGTATATCGACTGATTCGTTATTATTGTTCAGCAACACTTAACAGGTTACATTAGTTAACATGAAAAAACTATGACAGCATTTATTAATAATTTTCATGTTAATTTCAACTTTTAATAATACATTGTAAAATCTAAATGTGTGTCTGCTAATATTGTTCAATGGAGCAAACATCAACTAATATGCATTTTTATTAATCAACATTAACAAAGAATATTAACTACTGCTACAATTAGCTATTGTACATTGTTAGTTTATGTTCACCTGCTTTAACTAATGTTAACAAATGAGACCTTATTGTAAATTGTTACCCATTCTTTCTTTCATTTAAACAATCTAATCTTGAAACACTCGTTTACTTTATATGTTTGTGTATTTTTCTTTAAATAAAGTCTTTTTTTGTTAATGAAAAAAACATTATACATATCTACAGTAAAGGATCTTTAATAAAGTTAGGCAGGCAGGTTTTAACCTGTGAAACAACAACTACTACTTATAAATATATAAAAGATAAAATATATAAGCTATCACACTAAATAGACATTATGATTTTCCTTTTTTCACTTCTGAAATTATATATATTGTGATAAAAAAATGGGCCTAAAAACGTTATTATTGTTCTTGACAAAAGCTTCAATAAATAATTTTCTATTTCAACTTTCAATAATACATTGTAAAATCTAAATGTGTGTCTGCTAAAATCTCAACTAATATGATACCGTCACATACCTAATGTACATACAGTTTAATACCCATTCTTTCATTAATTTGAACAATCTAATCTTGACTATAATGTTTGTGTTTTTTTCTAATTCTTTTTTCAGTAAAGGATCATAATTATTTAACCTGTTACGAGGACCCTATTAAATTATATATATTGTGATAAAAAAAAATTAAAACATTCAATAACTATTGTCTGAAGATAAATTATTTTAAAAAACCTTGTGTACTTTTATTTAAAAACTGTATTCTGATAAAATAAATAATTGTGCTTGTAAATGTCTCTTTATAATCCCCTTATTAAGCTAAAACACATCATTTGAAAAATGTGCTACATTTTTTTAATGCGCTCCTAAATTTCTCAACTTAGGAGCACATGTGCTCCTTGGTAAAAAGGTAAGCGTCAAGCCCTGGTTCTATAGTCTGATGAAAACCCTGCGAGTGTATGTGGTGACATGAACGCAGTAGACTAGATCACTAATGTTCCTGCAGTATCAGTCAAATGTGCCAAATCACATGGAAGAAGAACAGTTACACAACCAGCGTTTGGATGAGGTGCTGCGCTACAAAGCTAGTGTGAGAATCCACTCAAACCTGAATTAAAATGGCCATTTTGAACTATAGCATTTCAAAGAACTGTTGTTTTGACCGTAGGATTATTGTTAGGAGGTCTTGGATGCAATCAGTGCAAGATTTACCGACAGAAAGATGAACAAAGCAGGACCGAGGACCTAATCGAGCAATGCTAATCTCTTCAGAATGGATGTCCACGTGCCTTCGCTAAATAATCAAGAGATTAGTTTCATTCATGTTTGACAGTGGTTTATTTTTATCACGTGGGAGCATATGGTGCACTGTTGCGTGTAGTGGAGGTCAAGGTTTTTCTCAACGCATCATAGGTTAGAAAAACAGTACATGGGCAAACTGCCTGTAGTGACTTATTAGGAGAGCAAGCACAATACAATATAAGGAACTTGTCTGCGGTTTGGAGACCCGAATGCTGTGAAAACTTATAATTCAAACGGTTTTATCACCACAGGGAAAAAGTCCTGGAAAAACAACAGTTCGGGTAAAAATAAGACGTATGAGCTGGTACAGGATATCCTCCTCAAGTAACAAAGTAACATGGCTCTCCTTCTACTGCAGGTGTTTGAGAAACGAAACATATTGTTAGGAAATGTATGCCCTCATATTCATACAGGATAAAGGTGTAGGGAGTAAAATGCACAGTCACTTAGTCAATATTTTTTGACATCCGTAAGAGGGAATCACTGAATTTTAACAATTTCCAAAAATGTGATCCTAATTCATTCTGTCTGTCAATCACATAAATTAATTATAAAATATGTAACCCAAAATGTTCAATGACAATGAACCGGATTCAGTAGTTAAAATACATGTTTTTGTAATAAATGCTATTTTCATTTCAACAATTTTTCTAATGCATTGAAATATATTTTGTAAAAAAAAAAAAAAAAAAACACCTGTTGTTAATTTTGTTTAATTGCAAATTTAAGCCTTTGTATTTCTTCATAGCCCTATGCATGATATTTATTTTAAGCCTAAGTGTGTTGTTTTCATTACACTAGAGCTGCACGATAAATCGAAATAAAATCGCAATTAGGCAAAAGTTGCAAAAGTCATGCGCATCTTTTCATCCGAAGGCCAGGGGGCGCTCTCGAGCTGAAACTCTAGCTGAAACTCTGAAATCTCTATAACGCTAGCTGAATAAACAGAAGATTTAACTGCTTTCATTGATTCAACATGACCAATAAACACACGACTATGACAATAAATGGTTTATCTGAATCTTCTTAATATTAGAATTTTCATAATAAATAAAGTATATAATAAATCAATGCTAATCGACAATCAAGTCTTTTTCACTGCTTAGAAAATTATGAAATATGTTGCGTGCCTTATTCTGCATAAGTAGCCACTTCATCTCACAGAAGCATTTATTTAAAACTCTCGCCTGACGTTATAAAGCGAGTTTGGAGTAAAAACATGTTATTAAATGTAGTATTTTCACGTGCTTTTGATGGAGCAGCATTTACTTCACAGAGCCGTAGTTCACGGAGAATCGCGCTATTAAATCAGTCTGTGATTATGAACGTGGTTTCACGTAGCTTGTCAGTGAACTACTCTGTGTAGTAAACGCAGCTCCATCTGAAAGCAGGAGATGGAGATTTACTACTACTCACAGAACCGGCTTTACTGACAAGATGCGTATGATAATCGCACTCGATTAATCGTGCAGCCCTTGATTACGCCTAATACAATAATCATTGAACATTTACATTTTGTTGTGCTTATTTATTTGATTAATATTTAACCCAACTGCAGTAGCTTAATCTCTAAAAATTACACAAACTAAACAACAGCTGTTATTGTTTTGAGTTAACAGTGACTGAGCAGAGATTATCTTAAATAACCGTCACCTGAAATCAGCAATTGGTATTATCTGTAAAAACTTTGATCAGAGCATGCGTACTAAATTATTTTATTTTGATTTGTAGCTCACAACACACTGTTTAACGCTCTGCTTACTTTCTATTTTGCCTGTTGCATGATAAAACTGAAAAATCTCATAGACTTACACTGAAGGAGGGACTCGTGCCATATCTGAGACCAAAATATCAGACTTGGGGCTTTGCCAGGGAACAAAATGCCCTAAAAACTGCATAACGCACAAGAAGCACTTAGAACACCTTACCAAATGCCCTGGCAACCACCCACACTCCAGCATTGTGGAGAGGATTTTGCAAACACCATTCACAGTTTCTCTAGTTTATTTATTCTTTTAGTGTATTATACATACAGTATCTCACAGACGTGAGTACACCCCTCTCATTTTTGTAAATGTTTTAATATATATTTTCATGTGACAACACTGAAGAAATGACACTTTGTTACAATGTAAAGTAGTGAGTGTACAGCTTGTATAACAGTGTAAACTTGCTGTCCCCTCAAAATAACTCAACACACAGCCATTAATGTCTTAACCTCTGAACACAAAAGTGAGTACACCCTTAAGAGAAAATGTCCAAATTGGGCCCGATTAGCCATTTTCTCTCCCCAGTGTCATGTGACTTGTTAGTGTTACAAGGTCTCAAGGTGTGAATGGGGAGCAGGTGTGTTAAATTTGGTGTTACATACTGGTCACTGTAAGTTCAACATGGCACCTCATGGCAAAGAACTCTGTGGATCTGAAAAAGATAATTGTTGCTCTACATAAAGATGGCGTAGGCTATAAGAAGATTGCCAAGAACCTGAAACTGAGCTGCAGCACGGTGGCCAAGACCATACAGCGGTTTAACAGGACAGGTTACACTCAGAACAGGCCTCACCATGGTCGACCAAAGAAGTTGAGAGCACGTGCTCAGCATCATATCCAGAGGTTGTGTTTAGGAAATAGACGTATGAGTGCTGCCAGCATTGCTGCAGAGGTTGAAGGGGTGGGGGGTCAGCCTGTCAGTGCTCAGACCATACGCTGCACACTGCATCAAATTGGTCTGCATCATCCCAGAAGGAAGCCTCTTCTAAAGATGATGCACAAGAAAGCCCACAAACAGTTTGCTGAAGACAAGCAGACTAAGGACATGGATTACTGGAACCAAGATATCCTGAGACCAAGATAGACTTATTTGGTTCAGATGGTGTCAAGCGTGTGTGGCGGCAACCAGGTGAGGAGTACAAAGACAAGTGTGTCTTGCCTACAGTTAAGCATGGTGGTGGGAGTGTCATGGTCTGAGGCTGCATGAGTGCTGCCGGCACTGGGGAGCTACAGTTCATCGAGGGATCCATGAATACCAACATGTACTGTGACATACTGAAGCAGAGCATGATCCCCTCCATTCGGAGACTGGGCCGCAGGTAGGGCTGCAACAAACGGTTATTTTGATAATCGATTAATCTAACGATTATTAAAACGATTAATCGACTAACCGTCGATTATTTTACTGATTATTCAGCTTCCGTAATTAGTTAAAATATTGAGTTATACATATTCTAACAAATAAATAAATGTAATCACTTCAGCTTTTGAAAATCATATGTGACCCTGGACCACAAAACAGTCATAAGGGTCAATTTTATTTTCAATTGTGATTTAAACATCACCTGAGAGCTGAATAAAGAGAGCTTTCCTTTGATGTATGGTTTATGATCGGACAATATTTGGCTGATATGCAACTATTTAAACATCTGGAATCTGAGGGTGCAAAAAAATCTAAATATTGAGAAAAACACCTTTAAAGTTGTCCAAATGAAACGCTTAGCAATGCATATTACTAATCAAAAATTAAGCTTTAATGGAACATGATCTTAATATCCTAATCATTTTTGTCATAAAAGAAAAATTTATAATTTTGGCCCATACAATGTATTCGTTGGCTATTGCTACAAATATACATGTACTGCTTATGACTGCTTTTGTGCTCCCGGGTCACATATGTAATTAATTACAATTATTACACAATAAATTGCTAACACTTTAAAATAGTTTCAGTTAGTTAACATTAGTTAACCTGATCCAATAATGAACAATACTTCTACATCGTTTATTAATCTTAGTTAATGTTAATTTCAGCATTTACTAATGCGTTATTAAAATCACAAGTTGAGTTTGTTTACATTAGTTAAGGCACTGTGAATTAATATAAACTAACAATGAACGACTGTATTAATTAAAATAACATTAAATAACAAAGATTAATAGTGTAATAAATTTATTGTTCATTCATGTTAGGTAATATATTATAACAACTCACTGTAAGTGTTACAAATTATTTTATATAAATAGATATATTTGACACAAAATGAGATGACAGACAGAGAAACTATTAATCACCATTTAGTTAGCTATATGAAAAAATAACCAAATGACACATTCTGCCTAACATCTAATTTTGTAAGTCATATGGATAAGAAACAAAATAAAGGTAAGTGATAAGATGCTTTATTTGTTTGAAAACTTTTATTCACAACATATAGCTCTCTTAAAATACCTCATATAGTTATGATAATCAAAACAGTTCTGAGCTAGATCAATCTTTAATCTCTGCAAACCAAACTACCACATTCATTAATTTATTTCCCCAACTAATACACATATTGTATAATTAACTAGCTCCACACTGGAGAGCTGCATTATAACAGAAAATCAAGTTGTAATTCTAACAAAACTGCTTGATTTAGGGTTATTGCATAAAGTACTATATAAATAAATGTGATGTGACTGCTTTACTAAAGTACCGAACTGAAGAGCTCATGCAAACATCACATTCTCACAGCTGTCAGTTTTTGTTGTTTAAACTGTTTTGTTTTGTTTGTGGTTTATTGCATAATTGAGAAGAAAACGCTGTGCTCTAAAGCACTGCGTCTCTTCTCTTCTCTTGAACTACATCAGAATTAGTCTTGCGCTACGCTGGTCAAACCGCAGTATTGCAGGCTCTTACATCAGTCAAATGAGATCAGACGACTACTCGACAACAGAAATATTTGTCAACAATTTTTTATTGTTGACGTTGTCGATAATGTCGACTAATCGTTTCAGCCCTAGCCGCAGGGCAGTATTCCAACATGATAATGAGCCCAAACACACCTCCAAGACGACCACTGCCTTGCTGAAGAAGCTGAGGGTGAAGGTGATGGACTAGTTTAAATGATTGACTCAGTTGCCTTTCTGTTTAATACTGTAAAGCTGTGAATATAAAACAAACATTTGCATACATTAAAAACACTATAATAGGGCCCTATGATTTTAGCAATGCGGAAAACGCAGACGGAATCCAGTCATAAAATCGGAATTTACTGTAGAACATGGAATCTAATGGATTTTGGATGAATTAATCAAAAGTCAAATATCTGTGAATATTTAAATATGAATCCTGCATGTTGTGCATGTCTCTGTGTGAATGAATGACGCAGACGTTCGTTTCGTTCGTGTTTTCAGCCTCTGTGCCTCACGAGTACATGACAATCACTTTATGGGCATGTTACCTTTTATTTCGAGAAAAACTATCCTCATATCATATGCAAAGCGATACTTACATGTCTTTACAGCAACCAGTCATAATAAAAGTTCAGTTTAACTTGAAGACCTTGTGACAAAAATATATTACTTAATGTAATGATAGTACTACTAGTAATAATAAAAGAATCATTAAAACATTATTTAAGGAATATTTACCAGAAAAATTATTTACCAGAATTCATTTACCAGACATTTATCTTTTCAACATTTCTGTTATTATTCTACTACCAATATTATATTATTATATTTTTATTCTACATTTTAAATAAACACTTTGGCATCACACGGCTCCAGACTAACATTTGAAAGCAGTGGCACCAACGCCACTAAATTCTACAGATGGTGGTGCCAGGAGCAGATTTGTTAGCGCTGGGGGTGGTGTGTGGGAGTATTAAAATATAGATTATATAATCAAACAATCACTATTGTTTTGCATTAAGTACAGTTACTAATAATATCAGATGCTCATTTCTTGTTTTTTTCATGTACTGTATATACAGATTTAACAGTAAAGCACTCAGCTAGAGTTGGGATGCATACAAAAAATACTTTTATTAGCAACAGTAACGTACAAAATCTAATTGCACTCGTATAAAATGTACCATTATTCTTCTATAGTATGAAATGGAACTGACCAACTCAGTGATTATGTGTGATTTAGTCACAAATTGAAGAGAAAGGTTTGTGTTTAAGGCACTTTGTGACTTTTCTTTCTTCATACACAAAAAAAGTGTACAATTCTGACAAAATCTGATTTCTTGATGATTATATTTTATAATAGTGATTTTGAAAATATAGAGCAAGAGTGGAAATGAAGGACTAATAAGCACTCCTCCGCTGCTGTCTACTGGTTCTAATGGTGATTTTATATAGTTTTGTATTTTACATAAGTATATTTTGGTCATCCAATTAAAAATAACATTCAAATTGTATCATTTTAGAGCTTTAAAGTGCTGGAAAGTAATTGAAATGTGCTTGAATTTCTCTCTCAAACGGTTGTTCAAATTCTGAAATTAAAAATGTAATGCTATTCCGTGTGGCCTGTGTCCCTGTGGCTCAGTGGTAGAGCATTGCGTTAGCAGCGCAAAAAGTCATGGGTTCAATTCCCAGAGAACACACATACTGACAATGTATACGTGAATACACTAAGTCGCTTTGGATAAAAGCGTCTGCTAAATGCATAAATGTAAATGTAATGCATTCGACTATTTCTACCAAAACACCATGGTTATAGCTAGCAGTAATACTTCTGATTTTCTGACGTACATCAGCGCGGTTTATAACAGAGAATTCGGTGCAGAATTTGAATGATTCTCACTAGATCTCGCAGCAACTTTATTCATTGTGCGGCGAATACAAACGCTTCTCACTGGATCTCGCAGCACTGTTGCATCTGATGCAAGCTGTTCTGAGCTCGGTAGGCATGGGCCGGCATGAGTTTCTCACGGTATGATAACCTGGTGATTACAGCTCTAAAATATGTTATTTTTAAATGTCTGAGTAAAAAACTACTTTTTTCCAACTGAACACAATATATTTTATTTTAAAGAAACATAAAGAACATTTTGGAACAGTAAACATCTCAAGCTAAATAATTTAAATAAATAATAGAATTCTTGTTAATTAAATTAAGTGCAGTCACTTAAGTGAGCCTAAACCTGCAGCTCAAAAATAATCAGAAAATTTATTATTTTCTGTAAAAAAAAAAAAAATCAACAAGGAAATCCTTATAAATGAAAAAATAATGCAATCACTTAAAGTGAGCCTAAATCTGCAGCGCAATAATCCAAACCATAATCAAAACATAATTTCTGTAAATAAATAAAAATAAAGCAGCAGTCATTTTTTGGAGACACGCTCACTTTCTACATTCATCTTTCAGTCCAAGTTATGATGCAGGAATGTTCACCTTTTCTGGATTAAGTTTGCAGCGGTGAGGTATGAGGATATGTGCACTACACGGAGAGAGAGCGCGAGTGTGTTACACACACACACACACACACACACACACACAGTCTCTCTCCGTTCAACACTCAAACAGCGGCAGTGTTTGTTTTTTACATGTCGTGATTTTGAACAGATATCAACAATGGCAGGAGGCTTAAAAGTATAGATGTGATACCAGCTAAATGTAATTATTGTACTAAATCACAGGAACGTAGTTCTTCAGTCTGCTATTCTCCGCTCTGTGAAGTAACGTGAGGGAGGAAACTAGCTGACATTACCCAGTTAATTAGCCATGTTATCTGCCTAGGTAGCAAGTCAAATAGTATTTATTTCAACACTGAAACAAACGGCGGGATGGACACAAAGAAAATAAAATACTATAGTAGCAGCCTGAGCAAGCTCACTATGCGAAATTAAATCCTAAATATTGAATTGGGAGTGGGGTCTATATGAATGTATTTCTGAGGGGAACTGTTTTCGAGAAAAGTTTAAATGACATTTTCTTCTCATCTTGCCTCTGTATATCGCATGTATAAAAAACAACACTGACACTGACTGCAGTAGCTGGAAGGAGGGTCAGGTTTAATGATTCGTTCGCTCCTCAATCATCAGGAAGGGAGTTGCCTGCTTTCAGTCTTTGTAAAAAAACTGCCCCTTAATATTCAGTGGGTGCTCCTAAAAAATTTGAGTGGTGCTCCTAAATTCTTGAAGTTGGGAGCACCAGTGCTACCAAGTAAAAAAGTAAATTTCGAGCCTTGTCATGCCTAGAGCTCGGACAAGTGTGTTTGCCTCAAGGTCCGAGCTGATAAACGGTCCGCGCTGTGCAGCTCAAACGTAGCGCGATTTAGTTTCACTGTTTCTCATATGCCAATGTCACGGTGATCGCGCCAGTGCGACCACTCACAAAAAAATGGCAAAATGAGACCATTTGGTCGCAGTCTGGAGCCCTGCATCAATCTTTTTTGTTGTGGGACAAGATAAATAGTATATACTACAGTGAACAATACCCCCGTTATCGAGTAGTTAGGTGCATCATTGAATACATTTTTCAATTTAGTGTCACTGCAGTGAGCTCAGTGGTCTCATCGGACAGAATTCAGTAATAAGTGCCTTTCTTACAGTGTGACCTATTTTCCTAAGAGTGGGAGAGCTGGATTCAAGAACAATGTCTTCTGACGAGAGAGGAATAGGAGGCAGAGGAAGCCGGCAAGCCAAAGCACACCTACATACATCGACACGAGCCATACTGACAACACAAGCTCTCAGGAACCATGTTTAATACTTCCTTCATCAATGTTTCTCAACATCAAAATTTGGTCGACCTAAAAGCACAAACAAATACATGTGCCCAGTAATGATAAAAGCCATTCGGTTCAGTTTACAAGGAAATGGGATCGGCATTATTTCGGTCGCATCCTTGACATGAGAAAATTCTCTGACCTCCAAGAGAGCAAGAGCATCAGCAGAGAGAGAGACACATCCACGACTCCTAAGAGTGTCTCTGGACGAGTGAATGTCAAAATGAATGAGATCAATTTACACGCGCCGCTCTTCAGGCAGAAAATCACTCTTATAATTTGACATGATAGCCAGACTGAGAGGACAAGTGCTGTTATTCCACCTTTGTGTTGACATGTTTTGGTTTGACTTAACCAACTTAACATGAACATGGTTCATATTTTTTTATTTTCTTTCATTACCAAAGAAATCCTTTAAAGATAGCAATGCTGGGAATGTCGTTTCACCCAAATGCAATTATTGTAATTATGCAACATGTACATAAAGAACTTGACCTAAAATGAAAACAAAAATATACAAATCATAAACAGATTTAAAATAATTTTACAAAAAGTGTATCAATGATACTAAAATAACACTGGATTTAAAAATAGGCTTATTGTAATGCATAATATTTTCTTTCGGCTTTTGGGTGAAACGACATTCCTAGTATTTCTAGTTTTATTACTGCTATATATAAATATACACTATATGTGTGTGCGTTTGTGTGTGTGTGTGTGTGTGTGTATGTATATATATATATATATATATATAGAGCAGTAATAAAAACAAGAACTTTAACCAGAATTTTGGCTTAAAAGTAACAAACAAAAATGAATGTATTAACAATGCAAAGTTTAATTTTCTAAAATTCTTTTTAAAAATAAGCAAATATAAATTTTTGGTACCTCTGATTTTTGGGTGAAATAAGTCACACGAATGCTCTTGGGAGTGTTAGTGTGATTCACCCAGTTAATGCATAACAAGTGACTTAATCACATTTATTCATATATGAATATATAGGAATTGATTTTAATAAATGTCCAACCGTCTGAATGTCCTGTTCACATTTAATTGAAATGTTTGTATATAACAATACTCTTAATAAAGCATTTTAAAGAGTTTTTAACCTTAAAACATCAATGTTTTTACGATTTACACGTTTGCTAATGAAAAAAAACAACACTTTTGCTACATGTGAATCCTTTCAAATACACCATTGAGCTGTGCATGTAAATAAATATCAGGCTCAAAGACTGAATGTAATATGGCTGGTTAGTAAAGAAGAGGTTGGACTTGTGTTCAATCCAGCTTGACATGACAGGTCAGTGGCTAACTTATTAGTAGGCCAAGCTACTAACCCAGTAACCAGTTAAACTCGACCTAGAGGACTGGTTAAGTGTACTAGTTCATGTCGCTGTCAACATCATGTCAGAGTTTGATTGACAGGTGCTACAGCCGCCCTATCTGGCAGATTTCACCTGTTTTAAAGACTACTCACTGTGGGTCGTCTTCAGAGTTGAAAGGGGCTCCTGGTTCTGGGGTGTCCTGGACTGGCTCTTTTGGTCTGGCTTTTATACTGGATTTGTTCTTCAGAATGCCTTTAATGGGTCGCGGTGCTGCCATAACCGCCAAACCCACCCACAACTCCTGTTTTACACTGTTTACGCCTCAAACAAACGCCTCAAACACGCCGAGGCGCTTCAGAAACAACACCGGGCCTAGTTTATGAACCGCTGGTGTGTTGCTCGCCTGCGAATGAAAGTTAAACGTTGTTTGTGGCTAAAGTTTGTGACGGTTGATGACTTGTTTTCTGCCGGAGCTTTCGCACTTGCATCGAGGAAAGGAAATAGGGCGCCGAGTCAGTCTCGCGGTCGCTGCTATCGCGGGAGTTGCAGTGTTGCTATAGAAACTGCACTCTAACATGTCAAGTGACTGTCGCCATGTTTGTTGGGGCTGTGAGGTCAAGCGTTGGAGTCACTCTTGTGCAGTTTACCGCGGTAAACTTCATCAGTTTTATCAGTGAATATCTCATAAATGCGTCAGAGATATCTCAAGGGATATGAATGGATACCAGTCAGGGTAGCGCTATAATTAATATTTGGCAGGAATGAAAACGAGGCTGAAATGGGATTGCACTCAGTGTTGCCAAGTCTGCGGTTTTCCCGCGGAACGGGGCTACTTTAAAGTGCCATGAAACAATGCATGAAACCCTAAACACGTTTTTTTTATGTTAACATATATGAACAGGTTGCACATTGTGAAAACAACAATAGCACTCAGTATATCTATTATTAAGGGAAAAGTGCCCTGCTGAAAAAAACAATAGAGCCATCACTGAAAATCCTAATGGTTTCCACTACAAATACCATTACAAACCATTACAAACATTACAAACCATCAACTTTTAACCATTAAAAAATGGTTTCCTGTATTGTGTTTTGGGACATATTCCATTAGGATTTATTGGTTTTAACAAGCCACCAATAGAAAGCCACCAATAACCAGTAGAGACCCACAGGGACACAGTAAAACCAATACAAGTCCCATTATAACCAGTAAAACCATTACAAGTTTTGTGATGGTGTCTATTGTTTGTTTGTTTTTTTTCAGCAGGGTGGTTATATTTTCATTTTAGGAGCAGTTTTGTTCTTCTGGTTCAAAAAGCAAATTGAAACCAACGTCACGAAATGTGACGTATATGCGTTAATTTTCTGTGGTGATTGGCTGCCGGAGAGTACGCATCTACGTCATCAGTTTTCAGAGCTTTTCTCTGTATTATTCATGAACTCTTAAGATCACATCATTGTGCTGTATTATGCATGAAATCTCATGAAAGAGCTTCGCGCTGTGAGTTCATCTCTGTAAACATGACTGTAATAATCATTAATATAGCAATGTTTGGTGCTCGCATGAGAGAGCGGTTTCTCCGCTGAACGCCGCGATGAGTTCAACAACACTCGCTGCACGGATCATAGTTCATATCCGGACCAGAGCAAGCATTTTCATTCATATTTTATATTCTCTCATGCTCCAAACATGAACCAGCACCGTATACGTGCACATATCTTCTTTAAATGAAATATGCGCCAATAAGGGTTGACATGTATGATCATGAACGGGATTATTGTGATACCGCAAACTATGATATAGACCAAAAATTCAAAGAAGAGTAAACAAAAGTGACTGCCTTTATTCTTTCTGTTTTAAAGATATTATAATATGTATTTGTCTGTATTATGAGTGTGGTTATTTATTGGTTGTTTTCTCCCCTCTTCCCGCCCTCTACACTCCCACTTTTCCACAGTTTTACACATTTATCATCACAGTATCATCACACTTTAACACTGTTGCTGCGGGTTGTTTTTCATGTCCGCGAGTTGAAGCGACCCCAATAACGCGATATTTAGCCTCTGAAATGCGACGTTTACCAGGGAATCCTGCAAAAAAAACGTGTATTTTATCCTCCGGATGTGATTTTTAATGAGGGACCCTCCTCGAAATGCGATTGGACTAGTTTTGTTTGGCAATTGGGTGGGTTTTATTGTGAAAACCTGGCAACCCTGTTTGTACTGTAATTTAACAACATACTGAAAATTTTAAATAGACACCATAAAACAGATTTGGACATTGTGAGTAGAGAGTTACTTGGTCTGGGTTATACAGTAGCACCATTGTGCACACTGTATCAACATCTTGTTTTCATACATGTGAAAATAGGGTGTCTTCTCTGAAAGCTGTGGCCATATTGGTCTTTGTCAGGTGACATCACACATAATAAACGCACGTGGCTGACAAAGACCGATTAGCGAAATTTCGCAGGTAAAAGGGTCCGTCATCTACTGTAAATAGTGTGGTGATTTATGAAGCACAGCTTACACAGAAATCAGTTTCAAACCAATCAGTTTTCTGTTGGTGAATCCTCAACTAAACCAATGTGTGCTCCAAACCCAATTCGTCGAAAATCCGTTAAATGTTTGCATTTGTGCCGCAACAAAATGTGGTGGGCACCCGTGAACGTGCTGCGTTAACGTCTCTTATTGGCAACGTAAAAAAAATAAATGTTTGCATTTGTGCCGCATCTATTCTCAAAGTGTGGGCCGTTAGCTGGGTCTATGCTGCGTCGAACAACGTTAAATGTGAGACTTTCTTATTGGCGATAAAAAAAATATCAACAAAATATTACAATTAGTGGTGGGCCGTTATCGCGTTATCTACGTGCTGCGTTAAAGTTGGGTTGGGAGCATTGGCGATAAAAAAAATATCGCCGTTAAGCTAGTCTTCGAAAGTTGGGTTGGGAGCTTTCACCCAGATATTTTAGCGCGTATATGTTAACGGCTTCACCCATATATTTTAGCGCGAATTCGGGCAGGACATCCAAACGCCGAATCACCTATCATTCATCAACCTCAAATATGGGGGCTTTTCATCTGAAAGATGTATGTAAAGTAGCGAGTCTTCGAACTTTGCAGTCTTCGAATATGATGTTAACCTAGAGAAATGGACAGATGCGCTATTGACGGCTGGTCTGTGTGGTAGTGTTTGTGTGGATTGTTAACGGCTGGTCTGTGTGGTAATACAATCGGGCAGGACATCCGGTGCGCCCAAACGCTCACCTATCATTCATCAACCTCAAATATGGCTTTTCATCTGAAAGATGTATGTAGTAGCAACTTTGCAATGTAAAGACCGCTCAATATGATGTTAACCTAGAGAAATGTGCGCTATTGACGTTGCGCTTTTAGCAAACAGGATGTTTTTGTGTGGAAGCGCGTTTGCTGCAGGACAGGCTAAAAATACCGGTGCGCTCACATAGAAAAATATATCTCTTAAAATCTCCTCCGTCATTCTTGGTCAGTGAAATGTAAAAAAAAAAAAAATAGAAGACAGATAAAAGTAGCCTAATACATCTTTCGAATCTGTAAAGACTCTACGTTTATTTGTGTGCACTCAGAATAACAACGAAACGTTGCGCTTTTAAGCAAACAGGATGCGCTTTAGGTCTCATGTGAACTTGAGCGAGAAACTCGAATATATCTAAAAATACAGTACATAGAAAAATATATCTATAGAGAGTGAAATGTCTAAAAAAAAAAAAAATAGAAGACGTGTGTGTTAGCATGGAAAAAACAACAACAACAAAGGGAGTGATTACATTAAATTTAATCTGTGCAACACTGTGCATTCTTCGGGAATAAGATGGCTTTCAGTTCAATATAATAACATAAAACGTGGGATTGGGACATTTTGGGTTTTAATTCAAAATAAGGTGGACACGGAGATGGACACGCTGTCTAATGCGCCACATAATTTTTACTGTAATTGACAGTTATCGGCAAAAAAAAACAACAACAACAACACGGGAGTGGGAGGGAATGGGAGTCATTCTTCCGGAGTGGAACGGGATTTCCTCCAGTTTTTTCGTGGGATTGGGACGGGAAGAGATTAAAGTTTGTGATGCATTTTGGAAACAGGAGATGACCCCTAATTTCAAAATTAATCTAGGTCTAATGCGCCACCTCTAATTAAAATCAAGGCTTGAGAAACCCGTTCTCAAAGACTTACACCAAATATTGCTTTTTCATTATTTGGGTAGCACACATATTCTGAAGCGAAGAAGTGCCTTTGGGCAGAATTCAAATGAGCCATTTTAATCTAGATTAATCTAGATTAATTTCAAAATTAATCTAGATTAATCTAGATTAAAAAAATTAATCTATGCCCACCTCTAATTAAAATCAAGGAGAACAACTAAAACGTCATAATTACAGGCATGGTACACCAAATATTGCAGGAGGCCACCTTGAACTATAAATGAAGCGAAGAAGTATAATTTTGGACGTGTGTATTTGAATTTTGGAATCTTCGAATTAGCAAATAGAATTAATTATTTGCATGCACGTTGTTTACACTCTAGCATTACCAGCTATGTTTTTCATTGCCCGAGAACAACTTTTTCATCAGTAAATTTGAGTTAATATCTAATAATTGAAGGGTCTTTTCACGACACTGTTTTCAAAAGAAAATTGAAAACTTTTTATGTTTTGGGCCATTCGTTTCCACATCAAATGTGTTTTGAGGGGCCTTAAAAACCGCTGTTTTTTAATCAATATCATTACCGTCTCTGTGTAAACTACAAAAATGTGAATTTGTGAAAAAGACGACATCGTGCAAATGCGTATTACGTGTTAAGTCTGTATCTATGTGCATATGTGTGTAGTGGCATAGTGTAGGGTAGGCTATATATATATATATATATTAGAGGTGGGCATAGATTAATTTTTTTAATCTAGATTAATCTTGATTAATCTTGGAATTAATCTAGATTAAAATGGCTCATTTGAATTCTGCCGAAGGCATTCAGAATATGTGTGCTACCCAAATAATGACTAAAAGTAAGTCTTTGAGAACGGGTTTCTCAAGCCAGGTGGCGCATTAGACCAGGGGCTCATCTCCTGTTTCCAAAATGCATCACAAACTTTAATATCTTCCCGTCCCAAACCCACGAAAAAACTCCCACGAAAAAACTGGAGGAAAATCCCGTTCCACTCCCGGAAGAATGACTCCCATTCCCTCCCACTCCCGTGTGTTGTTTTTTTTTGTTTTTTTTGCCGATAACTGTCAATTACAGTAAAAATATAGTACAGATCACAGCGTGCCACCTTATTAGTTGAATAAAAACCCAAAATGTCGTTTTTTTTGTATTATATTGAACTGAAAGCCATCTTATATGCACAGTGTTGCACAGATAAAATTTCATGTAAATCATCCATGCTAACACACACGTCTTCTATTTTTTTTTTTGACATTTCACTCTCTATAGATATATTTTTCTATGTACTGTATTTTTAGATATATTCGAGTTTCGAAGTTTCTCGCTCAAGATCACATGAGACCTAAAGCGCATCCTGTTTGCTTAAAAGCGCAACGTTTCGTTGTTATTCTGAGTGCACACAAATAAACGTAGAGTCTTTACAGATTCGAAAGATGTATTAGGCTACTTTTATCTGTATGACCAAGAATGACGGAGATTTTAAGAGCAAGTGAGCGCACCGGAGCCTGTCCTGCAGCAAACGCGCTTCCACACAAACACTTCAATAGCGCACATTTCTCTAGGTTAACATCATATTGAGCGGCCATGTAAAGTTGCTACTACATACATCTTTCAGATGAAAAGCCATTTTGAGGTTGATGAATGATAGGTGAGCGTTTGGATGTCCTGCCCGATTGTATTACCACAGACCAGCCGTTAACAATCTGTCCATCACGGACTGCGAGCCTCTAGTTCGAAGACTCGTTCTCGCCCCCTACAGTGCAATTCGGCTAGGTATACATCCGCGCTAAAATATCAGGGTGAAAGTCATCATAGCTTGCGTAGTATAGACCAGCTCCCAACCCAACTTTGAGAATAGATTAACGGCAATATTTTTTTTATCGCCGATATAAGAGTCTCACGTTAACGCAGCACGTTAACGCCGATAACGGCCCACCACTAATATATATATATAAATGTGTGTATATTTATATAAACTGACATCGCCACCTCACTTTCACAGATCTGTATAAATGGGAATCATTTTGACGTTTTGTTGTTGTCTGTACGTGAAACTCAACCGTCGAAAATGCTTATGTTGTTGTGTAAATGTACCCTAAGACCAAGGCTCAATATTGCAATCCTCTGTTGTCTCCTAGTGAGGCAAAAAATCAGATCTTCTCAGTTAACAATAATTCATATTGGCTTTCATTAGAAATCCAGCAGACCTTGATGTCTGGATGCATGTTACATAAATCTATGCATGTTATATAAATACGCCTAATGTAAGTATGTTGTTCAAGAGCAGCATATAACTGCAATTTCAAGGCCAGAAGGCCATTTGTCCATTAAACCAATGCTTGTTTGTGGACAGGTTGTGTAGTAACATACTCAGTTATGTCATTGCTCACCTCTCAAGTTAGTGGAAACGTGGGCTGAGGGTTTTCAGAGAGGGTTACACAGACCATTTCAGTTGCACTGACAGCATTTCTCAGTGAACAGTCGTGAAAATAATTGCTCACCAGGCATGTAGACTACCTGAAACAGTCTGAAGATGCAGGATTATTTGCTTTGATGAGAAATGTTTCCCAAGCTGAAGGTAGATCACCACCAGGGGTCAGAGTTATCTCATGTATATGTATAGGTGCATCTCAATAAATTAGAATGTCGTGGAAAAGTTCATTTATTTCAGTAATTCAACTCAAATTGTGAAACTTGTGTATTAAATTAATTAAATGCACACAGACTGAAGTAGTCTTTGGTTCTTTTAATTGTGATGATTTTGGCTCACATTTAACAAAAACCCACCAATTCACTATCTGTCATGATCCGGTCCAGGATCATTCACCCATCAACCACTAGATGTCACCCTTTCATCATTTGGACACGAGCACTACACAGACTGTTGCATCACACGGACTACATTTCCCATCAGTCACTGCATTACACGATCACCTGATCTCTCAGTCAGCTGCTTCCCATCAGCAATCACACCTGCACCTCATTTACAGACTTGCATATAAGCCACTCACACCTTCAGTTCACTGCGAAGTCTTTGTTTAGCCCAGTCTGACATTTCCGAGCGGTTTTCCTTGTGTTTGTTCCTGCCGTGTATTACCTTGGACTGTTTGTACTCCCTGTGATTCTCTGCCGCCTGCCCCTTTGACCATTGCTCTTGTTTCTCGACTTTGTTTATGCTGATTGCTGCCTGCCCCGATCTCTGCCTGGAATACGTCTATGTCTCTGGATTATCTGTGTTATCCCTGACGCTGGTGATTGATCATTGTTTGTGTCTGACACTGAACTAATAAAGAAACTGCATATGGATCCGCTCGCCTTTGACTTCTTGTTACACTATCTCAACAAATTAGAATATTTCATAAGACCAATAATTTTATTTTTTAGTGAATTGTTGGCCTTTAAATAATGTTAATTTACTGTATATGTACTCAATACTTGGTAGGGGCTCCTTTTGCTTTAATTACTCTCTCAATAAGGCGTAGCGTGGAGGTGATCAGTTTGTGACACTGCTGAGGTGGTATGGAAGCCCAGGTTTCTTTAACAGTGGCCTTCAGCTCATCTGCATTTTTTGGTCTCTTATTTCTCATTTTCCTCTTGACAATATCCCATAGATTATCTCTGGGGTTCAGGTCTGGTGAGTTTGCTGGCCAGTCAAGCACACCAACACCATGGTCATTTAACCAACTTTTGGTGGTGTGGGCAGGTGCCAAATCCTGCTGGAAAATGAAATCAGCCTCTTTAAAAAGCTGGTCAGCAGAAGTAAGCGTGAAGTGCTCCAAAATTTCTTGGTAAACGGGTGCAGTGACGTTGGTTTTCAGCAGATGACATTGCACCCCAAATCATCACAGACTGTGGAAACTTAACACTGGACTTCAAGTAACTTGTGCTATGAGCTTTTCCACCCTTCCTCCAAACTCTAGGACCTTGGTTTCCAAATTAAATACAAAACTTGCTCTCATCTGAAAAGAGGATTTTGACCACTGGGCAACAGTCCAGTTCTTCTTCTCCTTAGCCCAGGTAAGACGCCTCTGACGACAACTGTAGCCAAATTCCTTGACACGTCTGTGTGTGGTGGTTCTTGATGCCTTGACCCCAGCCTCAGTCCATTCCTTGTGAAGTTCACCCAAATTCTTGAATCGATTTTGCTTGACAATCCTCATAAGGCTGCGGTTCTCTCGGTTGGTTGTGCATCTTTTTCTTCCACACTTTTTCCTTCAACTTTCTGTTAACATGCTTGGATACAGCACTCTGTGAACAGCCAGCTTCTTTGGCAATGAATGTTTGTGGCTTACCCTCCTTGTGAAGGGTGTCAATGATTGTCTTCTGGACAACTGTCAGATCAGCAGTCTTCCCCATGATTGTGTAGCCTAGTGAACCAAACTGAGAGACCATTTTGAAGGCTCAGGAAACCTTTGCAGGTGTTTTGAGTTGATTAGCTGATTGGCATGTCACCATATTCTAATTTGTTGAGGTTGTGAATTGGTGGGTCTTTGTTAAATGTGAGCCAAAATCATCACAATTAAAAGAACCAAAGACTTAGGGTGAATCCCATTTCTCTGTCTTACCCCTTCCCCTTCGTCTTACCCCTAGCCCTTGTCCCTCGAAACCGAGTGGTAAGCGCTAGGGGTGAAAACATACCCCTATGAAATGAGACGCCACTTGGTTACTGTTACGTCATCATACATCGTCGCTAGCTTGCTGCTACGTCACCAGAGGCGACAAGTGTTGATTGCAAACTTTCCGTCTAAAAGTGTGTGTGTGTCGATTGCGTGGGTTTAAGTGATGTTTTCTCTAGTCAGAGAAATGCAGGACTGTTGTGCAAATCAGCAATGTAACGTTAGCGCGGAAAAATAGCGATTTTTAAAAATGTTTCAATTAAGAGCTTGGTTGCAAATATATATGTAAGTTACAGGACTGTGTAGAGCACAAAACAAGACTGTTGTAATTTTAAATAAATTATTTAAGCCGAAAATACTCTCTGGATGATCTGGCCGCAGTGTGTTCTGGGTACCCCTTGGTTTCAAGTAAGCTCGCGGAAATTCTTGCTTTTAAGGGGTATCTACCCCTCCCCCTTAGCCCTACCCCTCGGTCAAAACGAGAATTGGGACAGCCCTTACTCTCACGTGAACGCGCAAAACTAAGGGGAAGGGGTAAGACAGAGAATTGGGATTCACCCTTAAACTACTTCTGTCTTTGTGCATTGAATTTATTTAATACACGAGTTTCACAATTTGAGTTGAATTACTGAAATAAATTAACTTTTCCAGGACATTCTAATGTATTGAGATGCACATATATATATATATATATATATATATATACATATAGATATGTATTACGTGTTAATCAATTATATTTTTAGTTACAAAAATATATTAATGGATCATATTTAATAATATATTTTAAAAACAATAAATAGGTTAAATATAATTTAAACAGCTCCACCAACTTTAACAGCACCACACCAACATTAACCAGTATAAACCAGTCTAGACAAGCATTGCAACTAGTTGGCGTTTTATCTTTTTTGCAATGTGTCTGGCTCACCACAGCCCAGTTCGCTATAGATGAAGATTTCTGCAGACACAGATGTTAAGAGATGACTGATTAACCAGATAGTCTGAGGAGGCTGTGCACTGTGCAGAATGATCAAATGATACAATGTGAGGGATATTGTATGATGGTTCTTTCCCATTATGACTTACAAATTGCAGTGTTTGTAGAAAAGTGCCCTTTTACCTCCATGTGTCTTGAAATAACAGAAACATCATACAAACAATCCTGGCCTGAAATAAAGCCTATATTCAGCATATTCAGTTGCACATCAATTTCCACGCCTGCTGGACTGTACCCCCTGTAAACAGGTAAATAAATAGTATTTTCTTTTGTAATTGATACAATAAGAAAAATAAAAAATTATGTTTTTAATATCTTAATATGTTATATCCTATCTGATGCATTTTTTTCAGGAAGTGGCATGAAGTGGAGGAACGAATTTCAGTGTCAGCTACAAAAATAACTTTTCATTATATATATATAAATCCTATTTTATAAGTTGAAATTATAACTTTTTATAGAGTTTCAGAGGTCAAAGAAAAGTGCTGTTTTGTTTTACAGACATTAACTTTTAATTTAAAATAATATTTTGAATAATTAAAAATATTTTGAAACAGCTTTTATATTTTTCAGTTAATAGTTAACAGATTTTTTAAATCTAGGTGAAAAAAAATGCTTTTGGAAGGAAGTGAAGGAAGGATATTGAATCTCGGGTACAAAAATAGCCTTTCTTGTATACTTTGCCGTTTCAAAACTCATAAAATGATTGATATTCTTTCAAATGTATTTATTTACACTGTAAAATAACTCCCTATAAAAAAACGGTAATCTACTGGCAGCTGTGGTTCCCAGCATCATACTGTAAAAATACATTGTGCTAGTTTTTTTTAAATTAACAGTAAAATGCTGTTTTGTCATCTACAGTATACTACTGTAATTTAGCAGTATGATGCTGGCAACCACAACTGCCAGTAGATTACAGTGTTTTTTTTTGTTTTTTACAGGTATTCATTTAATTTTAATGTTTTTTTTTTTCCCAGACATATTTTTTTAAAAGGTGCCATGAAGTACAGGATAGATGAAGGTGAACGGTGGTTGGAATCTTTCTTTAAATGCGGCAGGTCATCTTCCAGAATAGTGTACAATGGACACACACAAAAAAGGTTTATAGTTTAATTACAGTTTAAAAAAATCACATTTCACTACACTTTTAGTGATTTACATTTTACTCATTTGAAACAATACCACAGTTGATGTTTCAAACTATTTATTTTGTTTTACCTAAAGATGACACCATCACACTGTTCCCAATGTCTACAATATATTTATAATATATCATAATACCACATTGTGAAGGTAAATATCATAAACGTAAATTTAATCTACACAGAGGGTTATTTTATTACATACATACCATTTATTCAGCATTTTTAGGGTCACTAAAGAAATGTGAGTACAATGTAAATGCAAGTACATCTTCTAGGATTTGCCAGATTTGATTGGCATGCATTAATCAATATTTGCCCAACACTTATTCATGTCCTCACAGAGGATCTAAATTATATCTCAATTGCAAACACAGATCCAGTGCAGAACTTATGCAACTTGCCGTCAGTTGTCTAAATGTTGCCGTTGAATGGGAAAAACCTGCAAATGTATTGTGACTTAAATATACTGTGTAAAAATGCACCTCACCCCGCTTTAGTCACATTACATGAGGGTGGTGAGTGAGGAGAGCAAGCTCAGAATCAGAGCCACGAGGCTGAACTGAGTGCAAACGCCATAGTTTTCTAGCTGGCAGTCGGTGTAGGGCTCAATACAGGCAGCGTAAGCCATAGCATGAGGAATGTAGCTTTGCTCTTGGACTCCGTGGAAGAGGTGGGCCATTGGGCCTTTGGCGAAAATAGCAACATCCTCAGAACCATGAGTTTCTGAATTTAGAGGTACAGCAGCCTGCTGAAGATAATCATCCTTGCCTGCGAAAAACAGTCACATATTAATAAATTACATTATTAATTCACCATAAAAAAAAATGAATAACAAAACTCGTACAGTATGAAGTTTTAAAGTTCACACATTTTCACAGAAGGACTTTCAAAATTAAAAAAGCACCATGAAAGTACAACTCGTTTGCTATATTACAATTCTTCAGATGTGAAATGATAAAACTTCAGCAGTCAATCGTATTCATGTTCAAATGCACTTCAGTGAGAGCTATATGCTGTTATTTCAGTAAATAACTGTTCAGTACAAAAATACTGTGTGGTACCATATTATTTAGTAATATTTTGATTATTATTATTTTTAAGTTTTCATTTTAATTTTGAACTTTTAGTCATTGTGTTATGTGTTTTCGTCAGTTATATTATCAGGATTTTTTATTTGAGTTTTAGTAATTTTAGTACTTATTGCTTTTCATATAATATTTATATTTTACTTTGTTTCAGCTCTATTTCAGTTCAAAGTTAACAGATTTTTAAAAGTTGTAGTTAACAATAACAGCATTTGTCACTTTTGTAGCTTGACAACTGAAGTCTCCATTCACTTTCATTGTGTGGAAGAGTTCAGTTAGGAGATTATGCTGAATTTCTCCTTTTGTGTATCATTGAAGAGAGAGATATAGAGTTTGATGAAAGAATTGGCATTTTATTGATTTATTTATTGGTGAATTATACCTTTTACGTAAAATAAAAGTTTTGTTTCATTTTCTTGCAGTAACACGCATAACCACAAGATGAGGCGTCTGCAATGCCAAAACACTGAGCTTGTGCCATGCACTTAAAAATGTTCTCCTGCACCTGAGGCAATGACAATTAAACTCATAAAACTTACTTGAGTTTGTTGCATTCATGTCAGGACGAGTTCCATTCGCAATCTGGTATCCTGGACCGTTCCCGTAAAGTGCATTAGTAAAGCTCTTGCCATCATTGGCTTTTGAATAAGAAATGCCTAAAGACAAAAAGATAAATAAGTCATTCTTACTCCCCTAATACCATTAAATTTGTTCTTGCTGAGAAATTTTTAATTCTACTGGGAAAATATTTTGGAGCCTAAGCCGAAATAATGGCTTGTTTAACACCCCATTTTATTTTTTTATTTTATTATTTTGTCATCATTTACTCTCCATCATGTTGTTCCAAACCAGTATGGCTTTCTTTCTTCTGTAGGACACAAACGAAGATATTTTGAAGAATATGTCAACAGTTTTTGTCCATACAGTGAAAGTCAGTTGGATTCAAAACAACAAAACATTGCAGCCCAATGAGTTTCATTGTATATGAAAAATAAACAAATAAATAAAAACTGAGAATTTGTTTGTGTTCCACAAAAGAATGTCTTACAAGTTTGAAATTCCCAAAAAATGGAGTAAATGATTTTTGGTAAACTATCCCTTCATGCCATGTACAGTATGTAGTTACAAAAGGTGTGGACATATAAGTAAGTTTGGTTTTCAACAGCTCATTGAGGAATTGTGTGTTTGTGTACCTAGCACAGGATTGCCCCTGTAAGAGTAGCCGCCGAAGGAAAACACATGGGAATGGTCAGCAGTCACCACGGACAAGGTGTCGAGTTCACTCGTCAGCTCAGCCGCCCGCGCAATGGCCCTGTCAAATTCCACAGCCTCCGTCAAAGCGTACTTGGCCTGCCCTGCGTGATGGCCGTGATCTATTCTCCCACGTACAAGAAAGAAATCACACAAATATAAGTATGCTCAACACATCTTATGGCCTACGCAATGGAAACAAGACATGCTATCAACTTATCTTCCACAAAGAGGTAGAATCCTTTCGAGTTTTTGCGAAGAATCTTAATGGCTTTTTCCATCATCTCAGTCAACGATGGGTCCATTGAAGGATCGCGTTCCAGCTCGTACCTGGTGTCCTTTGGTTCAAAAAGCCCTGAGCGCAACAATAAAAACAAACCACACTGAGAACAACTGACTTAAAATGAGAAATGTATGCATATTTTTTATTACCAGTTTACCAAGAAATGTGGTTAAGTAACTATCAAAAATAATTTAGTTTTTATGACACAGGTCAGTGGTTCGCAACCTTTTTTTCCAGGGGACCCTATTTTAACATTCTTAAAAAAATAAACATTTGTTAAGTTTGTATTAAATGCAACAACCGCAGAAACATTAGATTATATTAACAACAATGGCCAGATTTTACAGGAATAAAAAATGTTTATCGGATGACTACAACATGACGTTATCTACTAGCATGTGCTAACGAAGTTTTAAAATTATACTTCACATTTGTGACCCTGGAGCGCAAAACCAGTCTTAAGTCGCTGGAGTATGTTTGTAGCAAAATCCAAAAATACATAGTATGGGTCAAAATTATCGATTTTTCTTTTATGCCAAAAATCATTAGGATATTAAGTAAAGGTCATGTTCCATGAAGATATTTAGTAAATATCTTACCGTAAATATATAAAAACATAATTTTTGTTAAGTAATATGCATTGCTAAGAACTTCATTTGGACAACTTTAAAGGCGATTTTCTCAATATTTTTTTTTTTTTGCACCCTCAGATTCCAGATTTTCAAATAGTTGTATCTCAACCAAATATTGTCAGATCATAACAAACAATAAATCAATTGAAATATTATTTAATCAGTTTTCAGGTGATGTATAAACCTGAATTTTATCAAATTGACACTTAAGACTGGATTTGTGGTCCAGGGTCACGTTTCAGACTTAAAACCACTTTTAAGAAAAGAGATACAAGTCAACATGATGAATGGTTATAAGTATTTTATCTGCTCTGTTAATGATTCTAGATAACTTATTATACAAATTGTTTAGACTTTTAGAGTACATTTTCATCAACCAACCGATTCAAATGTATCCGACTTTTGCATTGGTTTAAACAAAAACACCAGATGGGCTGAATGAAGATGTAGATCGACTGTCAGACCGCAGGTGGCGCTTATGCAACAGCAGAAATAGCAGAGTCCATAATTTGTGCTGTGCAATGTGGTATGTGAATTATGGCAGTAAAACATTTACCACAATTCTTAGCCAATAATAAGAATAAAGGAAATTGCATGTAAACGAGAGTAAGAGCTTTGCTCGTGACATGTGAACATCATAATGCAATTAAGTCCTTACTTTGATTATTGGAAATAATCGCATTATTCGTGCACATGTAAAAGTAGTAAGTGTTTGGGGGGGGGGGGGGGGTCAAGTTTTCCCTGCGCATACAACAAGTGGGCGGGCGGGCTTTGGATTCAAAAAGGTTGAGAACCAATGACAGAATTTTATAGGATCTAGATCAACAGAACAGGTGGATATTTCCCTCCAAATGGAGGAGGTGGCATTACCCATCAAGTAATCAGTATTGTCCTCTTTGACGGCATCAAAATCTTTTTTATTCCACACATATTTGGCATTCTGAAGAAAAAAAAGTGGTTGTTTGTTGTTAGGTGTAGTTCATTCAAAATGTACTCATCCTGATGTTGTTCTAATGACTTTCTTTCTTCCACAGAGTACAAATGGAGTTAAGCCAATTTGTGAACCAACCAAATGGATTCATTGGAATGAATGGGAATGGATGGATTGAGTCACGCATTACAGACCCTGTAAAGTGCCCCGTCAGTCACGACATGGGGTTGATTCTTGTGACAAACTGAATATGGACATGCATGAATGAGATCTGCAAACGGTGCAAGATATATGCACAAATATTGACTTGAATTTCTACACACAATTCCTCATTCAAATAAATGGAAAAGCGATTTTTATTATTTGTGAGATTTTCGACTTACTTTTCTGCTTCCTAACCACAAATCAACAAGGTTTGTTTTGTCCTGTCGGCTCCCCGTAATTGTGGAGTATTCAGGATCAACCGTATCCTTGGGAAACATGTACTGCCTTCCGCCACCTAAAATAACCTACAATAAAACAATAGAGGGATTTCACAAGTGAGTCTGTTGTCAGCGACTTATTATCTATACTTCAATGCTGTGCAAGTTTTGCCTGTTTAGGGCCTTACATTAATATCAGTATTATGGACGAGTTGGTACGCGATGTCCTTGCATCCACCTGTGACGGCTTCAGAGGGCAGCTCTTTATCGCTGTACCATTCTCTTTCAGGGCAGTGGCAGTAACTGGCGGCAGGTGATGCATGCTGGACACGTGCCGTGCTCACTATGCCAACAGACATCCCTGGAAAATATACAACCAGTCCAAGGTAATTATTATAAGCAAATTACCTAACTTATACTGCCTTCAAAAGTGCAGAGTTGTCACAGATAAGATCAGCCTCAACTCATTCTTTAACCATTAAAAGATATCAGTGAAAGTACAAAGGGTTCAAAGTAGCAATGTTCAACCGAAAACAAGTCACTTAGTCGTTATTAGGAGCAATAAAGTTGAAATAAAGAAATTATGATATAAAGTTCACATTTAGGTGTATAAAGTGGTTATTGTGAGACACTGTGAAGTCACAGTTATAAGAAATACATTTGTAATTATGAGATATAAGGTTCTGAATGTTTGAAATAAATTTAAATCAAATAAGTCGCAATTGAGATATAAAGTCACAACTTGCGATAAAGATATAAAGTCATTGTTGTTGAATAAAGTTGAAATTATGAGATAAAAGAGGTTTGTGAGAATGTGTAAGGAAAAACTTAAGTCGCAATTGTGATATATACTGTAAAGTCTCAATTATAAGAAATAATGTTGCAGTTTTGGGATATTTTCACAATTATGTGAAAAAAGATGAAATTACAACATATAAGGTATTGTGTGAAACAAAGTTGTAACTGTGATAAAGTCACAATTGTGAAATATGAAGAAATAAAGTCACTATTTTAAGATTTATGAGAAATAAAGTTTAGATTATGAGATAATAGAGGTTTGTGAGAATGCGTTAAGTAAAAAGTTGGAATAAAGTGATGTATAAAGTCTCAATTATAAGAAATAATGTTGCAGCTTTGGGATATTTTCACAATTATGTGAAAAAATATTAAATTACATCATATGGTTCAGATTGTGTGAAACAAAGTTGCAATTATGATAAAGTCGTAATGATGGGAAATAAAGTTAAAATTGCAAGGTATACAGTTCTAATGAGAAATAGTCACAAATAGAATCACGGTGTGAAATATGAAGAAATAAAGTCACTAATGTGAGAACTACAGAACTGAAGTTGAAAGATATGAAATCCCAATTGTAAGATATATAAAATCACAACCCCCCCCCCCTAAATAGATGTGTATTCTATATGTACCCCCCAGTCTCTAATTCTGCAGTTTTTAAATAATCTTTACATGCAAAATACCTTTCAAATTTCAAAAAAATTGCACAATATGTTCATATGGTTAACTTCTAACTCTGAACTGAGTGACAAATCACCACACTATTGGGTTAACTGTCCTGTTATTCGGTCTTCCTTGCCGTTACCTGCCATCTTTGCCTGATGCAGAATTGATTTGACCTCATTGCCTTTAGCGGAGCTGCAGTCTTTGCGGCGTGCAGCTGCACTGAGACCCAGAGTCCCATAGTTTGCCTTCACGCCGCAATGATATGCAGTGGCTGTTGCTGCGCTGTCAGGCATCTGCTGATCGACGTTGTAGGTCTACACAAAAACAAAGACAGTATCAGTTAGAGTACTATCAGTCTGTTATGGGTCAATCTAGCCTGTGTGTTTTCTGCACCTTGGAGAGAGCGAGATGAGGGAAGGTGTCCATGGCTAGGACAGTCTCCTCTCCTGTCTTCCCGTCCATCTGCCCCTTCATAATTCTTGTTGCGGTCACAGTGCTGATTCCCATGCCTTATTGTATGTCAAAAAGAACATGTTGCACAACTTTAAGTACACACGACATACTATATTCATTAAAAATGTATTAATACATTCTGAGTTGTCTATGGAAGCATGCTTTCGCCACTGAATTAAAAAAAATTCTAACAATTGTCCGTTTAAACCTCACAATTGTGACTTTATAACTTGCAATTGCAAGTTTATATCGTGCAATTCTGCGGAAAAAAATAGCAAGAAAAAATTCAGATTTGTAAGATAAAAAGTCTTACTTTTGTATTGTTTATTCAGTGGCAGAAACAGGCGTTGCATCTTCAGAGTGATTTAACATTTTCTGGCAGTTTCCACATATGACTAACCCCATGAGTAATTTATGATTTAGTGATCTTAGTCCATACAGTTTTTTCTGTATTAAATACAATATCTTTTGGTATTGATAAGTTTTATAACTTATGATAACTTAGATAAATATGTACAACTGATTACGCAATCTTGCAATAAACAATCTGATTATCTAATCTAAAGCCACTGTGCAGTTTTTTTATGCTGTCCTTTATGACTGATACGTGTAAAATTGCAGCATGTGACCCCAGTGGGATCTTGGGTAAAAGACTAGGCGAACTATGCAACGTCAACTGTCATTTATATCAGATTTTGTGATATGTTTATTAGGACTTTGGTCACGATAGCATTATATGTAATAACAGTGTTATAACAGTCTCTAATTTTCTGTGTGTGTGTGTGTGTGTGTGTGTGTGTGTGTGTGTGTGTGTGTGTGTGTGTGTGTGTGTGTGTGTGTGTGTGTGTGTGTGTGTGTGTGTGTGTGTGTGTGTGTGTGTGTGTGTGTGTGTGTGTGTGTGTGTGTGTGTGTGTGTGTGTGTGTGTGTGTGTGTGTGTGTGAATTAATGAATTAATTTAATTTAAAGTAATAATATTATTTCTGCCTCATTTCAATTATGAAACACAATGGTTAATAATTTTAGCTTTAGTACAATGATTGAAATCGCTCTCAGAATGATTTTTATTCCAGGTGAAAAACAATAAAAACACTGACAGCCAATCAGAATCCACCTGATTTTAAAGAGCTTAAGCATTTAAAGTCGCAGACGACATAATTGCAGCATTCACAAACATTATTGTCAGTGACTGTGGATGCCAATACAGTTATCGTTTTATATTTATCTTTATAGTTATAGTTCTTGATGTGAACGGACCTTTACATTGCAGAACTGCAACCCAAAATCAGACAATGTCAGTCAATGTCATCAGTTTTATTGATTTAATATTTGTTGTAATGGCAAATACGTTTTGACAAATTCCCAAAATCTAGAAATGTCTAGAAAGCTAATTTGTGGCTAAAATTGTGCAAGGCATACAGTCTTATTAAACAGACCAATGCAAAAACAAGAAATAAGAAAAAAATAAGAATTAGTTTCTATTTAACTCACCATCTCCGAGGAAGAGAATGAGATTTTTAGCACGGTGCAGGTTGGGCTTCATGGAGAGGGATGTATGAAGAGCCTCTTTACCCTTAACATACCAAAAGTTTGGGTGCTGCTCCTCCTCTTCAGATTGATTCCAGAAAATAAAGATTGTTTCATTCTATTTATTTGGAGAGAAAAAGAATGATTGCGAACTGTGGAATAGCACTTACCAGGAATAACGGAGAAACATCCATCAAATCCTGCTAAAACAAATATTCCAATAATCAGAAGGGTCTGTTGTGTGGCCATGGTTTGAGCGACTGAAGCAGCACTGACAGCTCTGTAAAACTATTTGATGCCCTCCTGTTTATAGTCTCCTCTCAGACCAAAGGTCATTTATAGTTACCATTCCCGCTTTTGCAACATGAACTTTTGATCACGTACTGATCATTTGATGCGATATATAATGATATGAATGTTGATTAGAATTAATTACTGTACTGCTCTTTGATTTTTTTCCTAACCTGTGCTGTTCTTTAGAGAATTGTGCTTTTCTGCACTAAACTGCTCCTTTTGTATTCATTACTGAACTGTTCCATACTGAACTGCTCTTTACTGAAATATACCATCAGTAACTGAACACATTGCATGTCTAAACTGTTCAGTACCATCCTATATCCTCTCTGTTTTGCTCTGTTCTGTTCTGAACTTTTCTGTAATTAACTGATCTTCACTGAACAGAATAATTAAACTCGTCTGTGCTTTTATTTTCTGAACAGTTGTTTACTGAATTGTTCTGTTCTTCACTGAACTGTTCTTTTCGGTTCTGAACTGTTCTCAAATTAACGGATATGCAACAAACTGAAAGATTAAACTCTACTGATTTTAAACTGATCTTTGCCTTTCTCTCTTGAACTGTTCTGCACCATGCTCTTCTTTTCTGGATTGTTTTGTTCTGTGCTGAACTGCACCTCGCTGTTCTGTTCTTTACTTAATTGTACTGTTCCTTAGTGAATTGTGCTGTTCTGCACTGAACTGCTCTGTGTCACAAATCATCTTGACACCGACTCACCACCAGAGGTCACCCGCTCACCACATTGTCTCTTGCACCACACTACTGCTGCACATCACCCACGGACTGCATTTCCCATCCACCATTGCACTAATCACACATCTGTCACCAATCACTCATTGCACTGATTACACAGCTGGCTCTGATCACACACTCTACAAAAGCCTTGGACTTCTCCTCTCTCACTGCTGAGTATTGTTTCGCCACATCCAGTCTGTCTGAGCCCTTTTCCATGTTTATATCTCCCGTTTATTACCTGGACTGTTTATTCGTTTCTGATCGTTTGCTGCCTGCCTTTTTGACCCTGCCTGCCTTCTGATATCCTCTCTGTCTGCCGCCTGCCCCGACCTTAGCATTGCCCCTGTTGTGAACCTGCCTTGCCTACGTTACACCTGTTATTGTTACCGAACTTTGCCTGTCTGACCTCCTCTTGTGTTTATGAATAAAGCTGCACTTGGATCTCAACGTCCCTGACCCCCTCTCATTACACTCTGTACTATGCTGTATAACTTATGGCATATTACCAAGGCCAGAATATGATATTACTCAACTGAGTTTTTTACCCCGCTAAACTGTTTTTTTCTTCAGTACACAGTTCTTTACGGAACTGAATGAGTTGAACCCTACTGAGCTAAACTGTTCTGTTGTTTAAACTGCTATACTATTCTTTACTGAATTGTTCTTTCTGCACTGAACCATTATATTCTGTTCTGTCCTGAACTGTTCATGTTACTGAATGATTAATTTGAGTACTAGCTGTTCATGCACTGTTCTGTTCTCATCTGAGCTGTTTTATAATCAACTAAATGATTAAACTACACATTTAAACCATTCTGTGCTTTTCTGTTATGAACTGTTCTGTACTGTGCTGTTTTTTTTTGTTCTGAATGGTTCTGTTCTGTTCTGTGCTGAACTGTTCTGTTCCTCGCTGAATTGTACCATTACAACTGTTACCGTAAACTGCAACGAACTTCATGCTTTTCTTTACTGTGTTTTTTACTGATCTGTTCTTTTTTTTTTTTACAATATACATATCTTAACTGAATGGTACTGAACAGTACCATTCAGGACAATTCAGTAAGGAACAGCGAGGTGCAGTTCAGCACAAAACAAAACAATCCAGAAAAGAAAAGCGTGGTGCAGAAAAGAGAAAGGCAAAGATCAGTTTAAAATCAGTAGAGTTTAATCATTCAGTTTGGTGCATATCCGTTAATCCGAGAACAGTTCAGAACCGAATAGAACAGTTCAGTGAAGAACAGAACAGATCCCATTTAGAAGAACCATTTTTGGTTCCACAAAGGACCATTCAGTCAAAGATTCTTTAAAGAACCATCTCTTCCTTAAAAGAACCATTTGTGAAACAGAAAGGTTAAAGGTTCTTTATGGAACCATTTAGACAAAAAGGTTGTTCTATGGCATCGTGAAGCACCTTTATATTTTAAGAGTGTACTGCTCTTCTGAATGGAACTATACCAGTCTAAATTAACTCTTTTTTGAACTGCTCTGTACTCTACAGTTTTTTACCGAATTGTTCTGTTTTGCACTGAACTGTTCTGTACCTGAACTGTTCTGGAATTAATTGATCTGCAACTGAACTGTTATCAAAACCATCCGGTGCGTTTCTGTTCTGAACTGTTCTTTACTGAATTGTTCTGTTCTTTGTTAAAATGAACTGTACTGTACTGCACTTTTCTAAAATGTTTTACCCTGTTCTGGTCTGTTCAAAGGTTTGTTAATTAATTAATTCCAGTTAATCAACAAGATCATCTGTAAATTTAAGTAAATATAGCATGCAAAATGTTGATTAATCTGCCTGGTCCGTGTCTATAAACGCACAACAATAATGACATTTACGGATTTGACAGATGCTATTAAACAATGTAAATTGCATTGCATTCTATGTTTATAAGTTCATGCATTCCCTGCATACAAAATAGCCAGTGGAACTGTATTTAAATCAAATGTATAAGACAGCTATTTATCATGACTAAACGGCTCATTTTCTAACCCTTCGTACAGTAATGGATATATAATTGCTTTCGATATCTGATGGCCACAGAACATTTATTGACAACGGCTAATATCACTGACAATATGACTTTTGTAAGTTTGACTTTTTTGAAAGTTTATTGGTCTCACATGTTTGAAATTTATAGTCACAGTGCAAAAGAGTCTTCCATTGCGCAATATATACAAAAATATCTGATTATAAAATACGTCCATGAAAAGAAAAAACATTACATTTATATACACAGCATTGCAATTCTGCAGAGCACCAAATTTCAATATAAACTATTTGGGTTCTAAATCTCCAAAAAGCCCCAAAGAGTCCTGAGGCCTCAATCACTCATGCAGTAGAGTCTGTCATCTCATGACAAGCCAAAACATGCCAGTTATTGAGATAAGAGGCATTGAAAGAGTTATTTTACAACCTCCTGAGCCATGAAAATGTAATGGGCAGTTAGTGTACGGCTCCAGACACGCTGCATAAGCCATTGCATGAGCCACATAATTCTGTTCTTTGACTCCATGAAAGAGATGAGCCATCGGGCCTTTTGCATAGATCGCCACATCTTCCCCTCCATGTGTCTCTGATTCTAAAGGAACAGCCGCTTGTTGCATGTACTCCTCATCAACTACAAACAAAGTAAGATATGATATTAGTATTTGACAACAATAGAAGAGACATGTAGTAAATTAATTTGGACAATACTTACAATAATCCACTTCTGAAACATTTCCTCTTGTTCCGTTTACATGAGCATATCCTGGGCCGTTAGCATACAAGATACTAGTGTATGGAAGACTATCCTCAGCCTTCTTGGGTGCCAGACCTGAAAAAAAACAAACAAACAAAAAACACTGAAACAATGGCCATGTAGTGCAATACTAGTGTACTGCCAATATAGAATATACTCCCTACACGCTTTGTTTAATCAAATGTAGCAGGCTACCCTGCTACATTTATTCATTTTTAATATGGATTTTAAAATAGCTTTTAATTTGACATTAATACAAAGTGCTCATTTTAAAAGTGTACTTAACTGTGTTAACAGAATCATGAACATTTACTTACTTTAAGTGCATTTAAGTGGCGTTTAATTCATTAATATTATATTATCTGCAAGTACAGTTTTTTAAACAAACTTTTAAGATTTGAAGTGCACTACATGTGCTCAGCTAGTGCTTGTTGTAGCAGTTGCAGCGCACTTCAGAAACCCTCCACCTCCCCAGCTCCACCTGTATAGATCTGCTACAGGGTCATCATGTATGTTATACATGGAGGTTATTTCATTTGTGTTATATTCAGTATTCCTTACATGCTCACTGCAGCATGTCTGTGGACGTATTGGCAGTAGCAAATACTTGCTCTGCCGCAGCAGCAAAGTAGATATATTCCGCCAAACCCAAACACATTGACATTGCCATATACTGTATATTTCCATGCTAATACTTTTAAGAGAGTTGTGATGATTGTATTATTTCAATTCTATGATGTAAAGCATTGGTCTCAAACTCAATTTCTGGAGGGCCGCAGCTCCAACCAGCTCCAAATCACACCTGCTTGGAAGTTTCTAGTGATCCCGAAGACCTTGATTATCTGGATCAGGTGTGTTTGATTAGGGTTGGAGCTAAACTGTGCAGAGCTGTGGCCCTCCAGGAATTGAGTTTGAGACCAATGATGTAAAGTAAGCTAGCATATACCAAAAATAGGGTTCCCTCGGGGGGTATTTCCACCAAAAGTGAAGACATGGGAATGATCTGCAGTGACAACGGTGAGAGTGTCTGATTCACTGGTCAGTTCAGACGCTCTCTGGATTGCCCGGTCAAACATGATGGTTTCGGTCAGAGCAAGCTTAGCAACCCCATCATGGTGTCCATGGTCTATTCTACCTCGTAAAGCAAAAAAAGATGTGTTTCACTATTAGCAGAATATCTTTAAACTGTAACACCAGAGTCAATAATAAATACTCATCTTCCACAAAGAGAAAAAACCCTTTGGGATTATTGCTGAGGATTTTAATGGCTTTCTCTGTCATGTCCACAATAGAGGGGTCACGGGTGCGATTCCTGAACACTTCAAACCTCATGTCCTTGGGTTCAAACAGACCTGAATGAGAAATATGAATGAGAATGTCATATCAGCAGACAAATACTGTCAGTAAGTCAATGTGGAAACCTTGTCAATTGGCATTACCCATCAGGCGGTCTGTTGTTTTAACATTCACTGCATTAAGCTGCTCTTTGTTCCAGACATACTGGGCGTTTCTTCCCTAATAAACAAAACAGATAATCACGTAAAACTGTAGTGGCCGTTTACAAACACAATTAGTGCCGCAATAAATGGATTTCTTGGAGATACCTTACGAGCATTCAGCCAGACGTCAATGAGGTTCTTTTTGTCTTTGCGATCCCCTTTGCGAGAAGATGACGAGGGGTATTCTGGATCAGGGGTACCCTTGGGTGTCATGTACATGCGGCCACCGCCAAGAATTACCTAAAATGGAGACATTTAAAATTTGATAAATTTGAAAAAAAATCAGGTTTCTTGACAGAAATTTAAATTATGCATTTGGCGTCTAAATGACGTCATGGACACTTTTCACATTTCCTTGGTCCTAAGGAAAGAAAGATTTTGGGTAAACTTTTAAAGTAGTAAATGGAAAC
This sequence comes from Ptychobarbus kaznakovi, assembly GCA_027422405.1. NCBI lineage: Eukaryota > Metazoa > Chordata > Actinopteri > Cypriniformes > Cyprinidae > Ptychobarbus > Ptychobarbus kaznakovi. The sequence continues at coordinate 16,475,039 of CM049815.1, forward strand.
TACATTAAATATATATATATATATATAATTTTTTTTTGCTCCATTTAGCAAAGTAGCATTTCTATATGTTTTTATGTTTTGGCCTCAACAACAACAGCGTTTTTGATGCCTGAAAACGCAAACTTTTAAAAACGGGTTTCGAAGTGCCGTTTTTTTATATTGATAGTTATCGTCTCTGTATAAACTACAAAAATGTGAATTTGTGAAAACGGTGATGTAATGCGCACACGTATTATGTGTTCAGTCTATAGGTTTGTGTGCAGATGCGTTGTGTTTCTTTACAAAGTGGCATCGCCACCTACTGGCCTGAGATGAGCATTTTTGCACCTACCTACAGCATTTTTTGTAATTTTCGCAACTTTTGTTCGTTTTTCTTGTCTGTACATGTAACTATTCAAAAACTTTTCCACTTTTAGTATATCATTGTTGTGTAAATGTACCCTCAATGCCAAGGTAATTAAACACAAAGTATAGTGTTGTAAATATAAGTTCAATAAAAAAAAAAATCTTTGCTAGGTTTAGGATATTAATAACTGTGGAAATGCATCATCACAGTCATTGAAAAGGGTTCATTGTGTATTTTTGTTATTACATTGGCGGAAAAGCTGCTTTGAACCTTTAGCTTACTAAGCTAAATAGTTAAACAACAATCAAGCAACTGGTTTGAAAAAAAAAACTAGCTGGCTGTGGGTGGGTGGAGTTCGAGTAAATAGCCTCTGCCAACAAGGCGGGCTGTTCACAGTTAGTGTAAATAGACACTCTGTATTTTTGATCTTATGGCATCGAACTGTATGGGTTATGGCTCACATCAATGTCCGAGTTGGTCACCAGCTGCGTGGCGATATCGGTGCAGCCCTGCCGGCGGGCTTCGGAGGGCACGTCTGCGTCGCTGTACCAGCTGCGGCTCACAGAGTGGGCGTACGCGGCAGCGGGCGATGCATGCTGCACTCTGGTGGTGGTCACGATGCCAACGGACTTTCCTGGATGTATGCACACACAAACATGCCTCATCACTTGAACACCAACAAATGTACATTCTTCAGAATATCTTCTTTTGTGCTCAAGAGAAGAAAGAAACTCATACAGGTTTGAAACAACCTGAGGGTGAGTAAATGATGACAGAATTGTTAGTGAACTGTCCCTTTAAGAAGAACAACAGCAACAGAAAAACATTGGCAGCAAGTCTGTAAGTGTGATAATGAGTCTAAATGGAAAATACCTTGTGCTTTGGCGCGGTGTAACACTGAGAAAACCTCGTTGCCAAATGTGGTGTTGCATGCATAGGCCACTGCTTTAGCGCTCAAACCCACCGTCTTGGCGTTAGCCTTCACACCGCAGTGGTACGCCGTAGCCGTGCTAGCACTGTCTGCCACCTGCCTGTCAACACTGTACGTCTGTTTGGAAACACATCAACTTGGTAAATCAAATACTGAGAGTTCTGTTGTTCAAAACATCGCTTTTCGGTCATATAATGAGTAGATAAACTATTTCCTTCTACCCTAATCTGACCTGTATTCATGTAGTGATACTTGACATCTGTAATCAGCATTCCCTCGTCCTCATGTTCTCCAGGATCAGAGGTTGCAGTGCTATCTAAACTTATCAGGAAGGCATATTCTGCAATCAACTGATAACTTTTCATATCTTAAACTGTGCCTGTGGTGCTATCAAAACAGTATGAAAGCCCTTTTCTGCCACAGACGAAAAATGTCATGCTTTGGTTAATTATAATTGACATAAAAATCTAAATTATGAGATATTGAGTTGTAATTATGACATAAGTGGAAATTATGATAAAAACAATTATAACAAAATTCCAATTATGACAAAAAGTCAAAAGTATGAGAGTCATAATTATGATTTACAAAGTAGAAACTATGATTAAAAAACTAAATTATGAATAAAATGATCAAATTATCGTATGATCAAATTATGACAAAAAGTAAAAAAGATATAAAGTCAAATTATGATTATTCATCATAAAAATTCTAAATTATGACAAATGTCAAAATGTAAATAATAGTATTATTTAACACAAAACGTAGAAATTATGCTAACAAATAATTAAGACAAACAGTCAAAAATATGAGTCATAATCTGACATAAACATAGTAATTATGAAAAAATAACTATAACAAGTCAAAAATATGAGTCATTATTATGACAATGTAATAAGAACAATTGGCATAAAAACTAATAAATATGACAACAAAATAAAATGATCACATACAAAAGTAAAAGTTATTATTTTTTTAATTTTTGTTTCACAATTATGACTTTTTAGCCCATACTTTTATTTTCATCACATAATTAGGACTTAATATCTCATAATTATTCATGGAATATGATTTACCAATGATGATGGGTATTTTATTAAATTTTATATGCAGAAACATTACCTCAACCTATAAATATATCATACAAAATATATAATCATAAGTATTTTATTAGAATAAAATTGTACATTATATTTTTCTAAAATAATAATAATAATACTAATAATATAAACTATATATAGACATAAAAATATATATTAAGAATCTATATATATATTTATATATATTTTTTTTTTTCTTTTATGTTTAAGTGGGGGGTCAGACCCCCTATGGATTAATTCTGTATTAAAAATAATATTTATAATGCATTATACTTTAAACATAAAAGTACAGTTTGAATATTTATAGATGTTGACTTTTTGCTTGCTTCTCAGTCTTTCACACCCTGTTCAGCAAGAATCCCTGTATGGAAAATTAAAAATGTAATCTGAAGACAAGCAACAGTTTTCCATGCAACACAGATGCACATCCCATTGGCATTTGTCTGACAACCCAAACCTGCCTTTATATAACTGCACACCAAGATTGCTATGAATGATCTACGAGTGATTAAAGAGAAGCGTCAACCTTTGACAGGGCGACGTATGGAAATGTATCCATGGCCAAAACCGTCTCCTCCCCTGACTGTCCTTCCATCTGACCTCGCAGTATACGGGCGGCTGACACCGTCGACACTCCCATCCCTGACAGATCGGCAGAGAAACATCACATGACCCTCAACCCAAACCGCTCATCAACTCTATACAGGAAAACACAGGCTATGAAGAAACAGGCACGTGTGGAACGGGTAATATACAGTCAACCGATCATTAGCACAAAACCAAGCCAACAGGTGGATCAGTAACTGCATATTATCCAAATAAAAGCTAAATAGACATTAAATATTGAGTTTTTATAACATACATGAAATGAATGACAGCATGGAGTGATGAAAATAATCTAAATTTTAAATAAAAATGTTGTCATTTAGAGCTTCTTTTTTTTCATATTCAAAAATATGTTTTCAAATGTTTGTATTTATTTTTAGAATGCAATACCAATCTTTTAACGTCAGAAGAGTTAAGAAATCGATATTTGGCATCTTACTTTGACCACTTTGATCATTTTATGCAAAATAAATAAATAAAGTTGCTCTAAATGGCAACTTCATTTATTTACTTACTTACTTATTGCATAAAATGAATGACATTTGGTCAAAATAACAAATCCTTTTATTTGATGTGATTAAAAATCAGGGTTATCCCACCAAATATCGATTTCTTATCTCTTATGAAGTTAAAAGATTGGTATTGCATTCATACATCTTTTTGAATATGGAAAAAAGAAGCTCTAAATTATACAAATTTTCTTTAAAATTTGGAAGAAATATCAGCAGTAGTTTACAGAATCCAACAAAAACGGTGTTTAACTTAAACATATAACTACTGTAAATATCATAAAGAGAATTTTCAAGTTTTTTCTTGCTGTGTTTATATATTTTGTATAATATAGACCTAAAAAAGGCATTAACACTTAGAAGTGGCACTATATTGCACTGAAGTGGGGTTGGTAACTCACCGTCTCCGATGAAGAGGAGGATGTTTTTGGCGCGATGCGCTCGCAGTGGCAGCGTGAGGGCATCCTGCAGCGTCTGTCTGGCCTGATGGTTCCAGTACTCCGGTTCCCTCTCCCATTCAGCTAGCAAAACAAACACCACGCCATGAACAACCTGTGCTACTCAGAAATAACTCTTCTGAAGAGGCTCCGCCGCAAACCTGCCCTGACACGACTTTCCCAGACTTTCCACAAAGCAGTGTAAAACTGCACTACAGTCCACTCTGACTTGTAAAACACTGGCGGACTCTACCTGTGCTAATTTTAGAGATGCGGACAATGGGAGCGCTGTGTCCTTACCCACGGGCTCCAGACTGGTGCTCAGGAGGAGGTGGGCCAGGAGGAGCAGCACGCCGGGGGCCCGCCTGTAAAGCAAACACATCCCGAGACTTCAGAGCACACCTCGACTCTGGGAAGGAGTGTCTCCTCAAACCTCCAGCCCCTGCTTTTTAAACCCGGGGCCCCTGACAGCTCATAGGCTCGCGCTGACGGTGGCCAGGAAACCCCTCGACTTCTTTCCCTTTTGTTTTAAGCCGAGCGAGCGCTCTTCCTCGTTGCTTTTCTTCCTTACTGTTCCCGGCTCTCCTGCGAGCTGCTCTTGGAAGCCCAAAGCAGGCTTTGATGTGGCCAATTGTGCTAATGTGTGCTTTTCATGCAATGGTTAAAAAGTGGCATTCGAAACGTATTCTTGTTATGACTTTGAAAATGAATTCAGCATGTGCAAAACAATGGTACTTGCAAGGTTTCGTACGAGTGCGGAGGATACGAACGGCCCTGAAATTACAAAATGGTGCTTTTCTCTCTCTTGATTGCACTTGATTGTACTGAATGTGCACTTGTAGTGTACATCACATCTTCTATAAAAGTACAGTTTTATATATTTTAATATATAATGTGAATGGAAACAAAGGGCCACTTAAGTGTACTTAAGTAGACTTAAAAAAATGTGAACTACTGTAAAATTAAAGTTTACTTTATATCTTACTTTAAAATCATTGTTTTAATAATGTTTTGTTGTTGCTTTAAGGAACTTAAATACTAAAGTAACATACCAAAGCACATGCAATTACATACATACATATATATATATATATATATATATATATATTTATATATATATTAGTATGTATTCATATATACAGACTAAACATACACAGTAAACACACATATATTATGTAAACAAAAACTTTTATTTTTGGATATGATTAATCACGATTAATCGTTTGACATCACTAATATATATATATATATATACCGTACATAGAAAAAAGTAAATGCAATTAATATACATTGTAACTATATTTTCCTTTAAGTCTAATTAACATGCACTTAAGTGTCCGAAAACATTATATTATATTACATTAAGTATATTCTTTCCAAAAGTAGTATTTAAGTATGGCTTAATATTCTTATTTTTCACAAGGTTGTAAAATAGATTCATGCCTTTAAGTTCTGACTGAAGAAGTATTTTAAGTAATTTGCATATGAAACATGAAGAGAAATTACAGAGCTCAGTGTGTCCCAAACAAGTCAAGACGAGGACAAACTTGTTATTAAAGGATGTAGCAGGCAAGCAGTGTTTAGTCGTTTGTGTTTCCATAGCAACGTCCCATATAGATATTTTTATAGAATTCGAGAGATGTGTGTAAGTTCTTTTTATTTAATTAGATGATTTTAGATAGTAGCCATACAATTACAATTTTAAATTACAGTTAAAATGTAATATATATATATACTTTGTCTTAATCAGCATTGTTCTTTTGCAACTAAAATGGAAGAAAACTTCCCCGTCTATTATTATTGTTAATATTAATTATCCTTTTTTAAATCTGGGCGTTTTAACACTTAACAGCACTATTTTTAATAATAAAAATTGTGTTTGTGTATGTTTGTTTTTTTAATGTAATTTTAGATATACAGCACTTTTTAAATAGTTTTTAATCAGTATTGTACTCTTGCCTTCCACTAAAAATACACTAAAATAAAAATTAAATAAACATATTATTTGTTAAGATTAATTTTACTAGCTTGGGGGGGGGTAATATTATTATTTTTAATTAATGTGAACATAATTTTAGAATGTAGCCATACAATTCGAAATAAAAATAGAATACAAATAAAAATAAATACACATATTATTTGTTAAGATTAATTTTACTAGCTTGGGGGTGGGGTAATATTTAATTTGTAATTAATGTGAACATAATTTTAGATTGTAGCCATACAATTCAAAATAAAAATATAATACAAATTAAAATAAAAATTACCAAATATTTCACACACTTTATATATTCTGTGATATAGTTTTTTTCTTCTGTATCAGTAAATCAGAATTGCTCTCTTTCTTTCCTCTAAAAATAGAAAAATAACTGTTCAGACTTGTTTTATTGTCTTAATTTTACTTTTGAGGAATTTTTATCTTTTTTAAAGATATTTATATATTTTACTGGAAAACAAGACTCTGAACATTTTTATAATTATTTTTTTTTATGCAGTCTAGGAGTTTGGTTATACTATAAATGTAACAATTTATAAACATTTTGTTTTAATAAACATATTATTTGTTAATATTAATTTTACTAGTTTTTTTTATTATTATTATTTCATGTGAAGGTAATTTTACAATGCAGCCATAAAATTCTAATTAAAAATACAATTTACATATTATAATTTTTTTTTCACATTTAATATACTTTAAAAAATATTGATATATTTTTAATCAGTAAATCAGAATTGTTTTATTCCTTTCCACTAAAATTAAAATAAAAAAAATCACATTAACTGTTCAGTTTTATTGTACTTCTGAAGAGTTTTTTTCTCTATTTTAAAGGATATGTACAAATTTTTTTACTAACAAGACCAAAATACTGAAAATTATTATAATTATTATTTGTATGCAGTCTAGGAGTTTGGTCACACTCCCCACACATAATTATTATTATTCTTAAATGTAAGCATTTATAGGCATTTATAATGATGTGTTTTTATTTATGTTTAAATTTTTTTTTACTGCAGTCCCCTTTGTTTTATGACAGCAATAAGCCAGCTTAAGTCCATGCGTTACAGTGATTTTACTATAGTAATTAATGGTTTGCTGACTATCTCGGCACCCTTGGATTGTTTTGTGGGAAATAAACCTAAGCAGCATTTTTCTTCAATGAGGTAGTGGATAATAAATGTTGTAAAATAGAGAGAGAGACAGCGGAGAGACCACAGTATGAAGGAGTCCAGGAAGGTTTCTGGACTTTAAATCCAGAAAGGCTCAGTGCTTGCCGTTAATGAGGCTTAAAGAGCGTCTCATCTATATCGCATGGACAAGATGTTAAACAGCACTGCGGACGCCACACTCATTTGTGGCAAATCAAGCAGCTAATGAAAGCGGAAATATGAAGCGAGGCCTCACATGATGTGACCACACTGCACGTACCAAAATATGAGCAGAGTAACTCAATCCTCGGCTAGCTGAGACACGTCAGCCCATTGTTATGGTAGGCACCGCTTTCCAGGGCTGAACTTGAGATTAAGCTAATAATGAGTTTGCGGTAAGATTTAAATCAGCTCAAGCTCAGTTTGAGCTCTAGTTTCCATTCTCCTTCTGAGATTTTCCCATAGCCTTTACTATGGAAGTGACATTATCCAAAGCAAACAGACTACAGCTGTTTTGGTTACAATAAGTGTAGTAAATGCAGTGTTTTAGAAGTAAATATCTCATTCACTGTTGTACTACTAGCCTATGTTTACTGTCATGTATGTATATACACCTATAGTAATGACAGGACTTTTATATATTTATTTATTTCAATAGGTTAGCATATATATGTAATAGTCATAACAAATATGTGAACAAATATTGGACAAATATTTATAACAATATACTGTTATATTTATACATAACAAAAACATATATACACTCATGTGTGTGTGTGTGTTTGTTTAGTTCTTAGTTTTCTTTTTTAAAATAACAATAAAATCAGTGTTAACTGAAAAGAAACAAAATATTTTTAAACATAATTTCAGCTTGTTGCCAAATCAAACTTTCTCATTTCATTTAGATTATATTGATTTAATCAAAAATAAATAAATAATCACAAATATATAGATGGGTGGGTGGATGGATGGATAGACCAAAATAATAATTAAAACTACTATGAAAATTGAAGTTATTGTACTTGGTCCAAGGCAGGTATCCAATGGTGGATGAAGGTTTCCTGCAGTGTTTGGTCTTTTCAGCGTGCAAAGTTATTAAATTTAGGTTAAATTCAAATCTGACTCCATTTTATTATTTAATCTGACTCCATTTTATTATGACCTCGAATTTAAGTTGAAATGCAAATTGGTTGTTTATCTATTTCTAATAAGTATTCTTCTGATATTTGATTATTCTAGTTATATTTACTCGTTCACTCAGGTGCTCATGTCGCTAACAATGATACAACACAATCTATGAGTAAAAGATGCCTACCTGAGTTTATAGATATACATAGTGTGAAGCATAGAGACACACCACACTACGGGCTTCTGGCTACAGAATCGCCCATGATCCCTTTGCAATATTTCCTTAAGCACTTCAGGCCAAGACCAACATCCCCCGAGACGGAGACAGGACCTAACAATTGGAATTTGCATTGATCAAGTAGAGTTATCACCTTTTGGGAAAGAAGGTAATTTGCACGAAAGACACAGGGTGTGCAAAATATCTCTAAACTCTTAGCTTCTGTCCTTTTTGTTTACTTCAAGTAAAAAAGATTTTGAGTAGACACTCCCATGATGTTATATATATATATATATATATATATATATAATAAATTATGTTCAGTTCAGTTACATAATTCGCAGTGCTTTATGGGATCAGTAGCTCATTCCCTTATAAAATAACTAAAAGTGCACAGACTTGTCAGTGCCAAATTTGTAAGTTAATTGTGACCCTCTCTGTGAGAATCCAGGCTATAGTCTCAAAATCTAATTATGAGATAACAAGCATCAAAGTTGGATTTCATTAATTTCACTATAATTTCAATCTTTGACATGGCCTTACTCAGTCAATTTGAAAGATATGAAGGTTAAATTTGCACAGAATGTTCTTTACCTTATGAAGGATGATTTTATGTAGAAAACAGCAAATCACAAATAAAATCGACTTTAGCTGTTTTCACAGAGACGGTCACAATTCACTTCAAAACTAGTTTAATTCAAGATTTGTTCAGCAAATTTAGTAAGAATTAATTTTAAAAAGTTGACACATAAAGCAGAAAGACGAAGTAAAAGTACAGTTTTTATGGATAAAATGTCTATAATAGTTCCTCAGTTTCACACGTGACTGTAAAAGATGTCCGATCCATTCAGTCATCATCTCAACAATAACAATACGAGACAAGAGCACAAATCCATATGTATAATCAAAATGAACTCGAGCCATACATGACATCATGACATTTATGTGAATTGGAATCTCAGAATAGCAATGGAAGTATGTTTCCAGTAAACAGGACACTCTTTACATCTGGTAGAGCACTTCATGAGGGAAAATGAGCAGAACACAGTTAAAGTAATATCATCAAACTCCATAAACCAATGCATGGAGTTTCCAGAGCCCAAATGACTAGATATGACTATTACTTTGAAGAATTATTGTGGTGTTCAGTTTTATTGTGACAACTACACTCTTAAAAATAAAGGTCCTTATTGGCATCTATGGTTCCAGGAAGGAACTTTAACATCCATGGAACCGTTTCGATGATCAAAAGGTTCTTAATACTGGATAAAAAGGTTCTTTAAAATTTTTTAAATGTTTAAATTAAGAACAAAATAATTATTTTAAGAACTGTTCACCAAAAGGGGAACCAAAAATGGTTATTCTACATCATCGCTGTGAAAACAGTTTTAGAACCTTTATATTTGATTGAAATATTTTTTTATATATCTGTCATTATTCACCATTTATTCACTTTCATGTTGTTCCACACCTGTATGAGTTTCGTTCTTCTGTTGAATAGAAAATAACATATTTTGAAGAATGTTGGTAACCAAACAGTAGCCATTGACTTTCATAGTGATTTTGTTTTTCTTTTCTTTTTTCATAGTATGGAAATAAATGGCTACTGTTTTTTTTGCCAACATTATTTTGGGTGGACTGTCCCTTTAAGAAACATGATTTGATTGGTGTCTGGTGGATGTGTTTCTAAACCAGACTAATTAAACAACCTTTGTTGAGACACAAACTCCAGTGACCTAGTCATTTCTGAAAACATGTTCATGCATAATGTCATACTTTCAATGCATACTGAAAATACAGTACTAAAAGTATCTCTTAATGGAAGATTCAAATGCATTGGAGATGAAGTTGAAACAGTATAAACACAGAGACAGGTTTGCATTAGTATAAAGCAGTAGTTTTATTTCCCAGTAACACTCACATTGCCTGTTGTGGCCCATCCTCTACAAAACACCAAACAATAGCTGGCGGACTTTCTAACCTCTAAAGAGTGCCAGAGCAATAAATGACTGACGTAACATAGTTTTGCTAGCCCCCTAAGCATTCCTTTTCATGCAAAGAATAAGAAAAAAGGACCCATTGCATTTAAAATCCTGAACGTCCAAACGTATTAATGTAAATCACCTCTCTCCTCTTTTAGATTGATGCAACATCTGTGTTTAGTTTTGAAAAGTTAGCAGTCTTTGGAGATTGGCACGGTCTTGTCCATATTACTTATAAAGATTTGAGAAAGAGTAATGTTTTTAGTCTTAGAGGTTATTGATCTTGTTAACTTACAATATTTCCAGGTTTGAATCCAGATTGTATTGTAATTTTGGAAAGCACTGAAGACTGTTCCAAACAAAGGCAGCAAGAAATGCAGTGTCCACCGTAATACAAAATAAGTATCTTTCAATAATTTGTTTAAAACACATGTATCAAGTTTTTAGAAATATACTCTTTGTGTTCATGTTGGTTTGATGTGTTTTGGTTTATGTTGGTTTTCAACCTTTTGTACCATTTTCAAGTAAAGACTACTGTAAAAATGTAATGTTGTAATGATGTGGTTGTGAAACACACATGATAATGAAGGATGAAGATCAAATGACAGTCTTTAATAATCTGAACAGGGTAAATCCACCAACGAGCAAACAAGCAACACAACAATAGCACATACAAGACCCAACAGTGAAACTCTTGATAAGTGCATAGTTGAAGCTACTGAGTGTCCATAACAACAAACTAAGGGAAAACGGTACTGACTGAAAACAAAAGTCAATGTGGTGTGAGAGTGTGATAGAACACCCCCCACCAGAAGGCATCCCTGTTGAAAAATCCAGCATATGATGGTTCGGTAGGTTTTGAAGCATGGCTGCTGGTTTGAACTGGTTTAAGCTAGTTCTTAGCTGGTTTAAGCTGGTCATGTGCTGGTCTGTAGCTGCTCCTGAGCAGGAGCTAGTAGCTTAGGACCAGCACATGACCAGCTGAGAGCCGGCTTAAACTAGCAGCCATGCTTCAAAACATACCTAACCAGCATATGCTGTTTTTTTCAACAGGGATGTCCTTGCCCCATGGTGACAAGGAGGCAAGGAAAAGAGGAGATGATGAAGGGATGGCAGACAAAGGCTGAGGGATGCAGGAGGAGGCCCTGGAGGAGAATGGACGACCAAGTGGAGGCAGAACCCAAAAAATACAGGGTGGTGATGGAGGTGGCAACCAGTGGATAGCCTTGAACAGAGGCAAGTGGCAGATGACCCAGACCACAGCCAAGACAGGCGGCGTCGCTGGAGAAAGGAACCAATGATGGAGGTGATAATGCCACAACCAAAACTCCCCTAAATGGAAGTCGGGATTGGGAAGGGTGACCTGGAGCAAATGAGGGTGGAGGCAGAGCTTGAGGGTGTGCAAAGTAAGCCAAAGCCGGTGGGTAGAGGGCCAGAGAGTAGATAACCCACAAGTTCGCAGCGGAGGTGTAGCGAGGACTGACCCAGGTGGAGCCGACGAACCGAGGCGAGCCCGGCGAGTCCGAATGCCCGATGGTCCACACTGCTGCAACGGTAGTCTAGCGCTCTGTGCTGCAGAATTTTTTTTCAACTTGAAAAGACGCTCTGAGCTGCAGAAAAAGATGCCGGCAGTGGCATTTTAAAAAACGCTCAGGACTTTTTTGAAAACACGGTTTACTCCATATGATTACAAAGTAAATCTCTACACCTGCAGCTTCAAAAAAGATGCCAAGTGTGAACATAGCCTCATTTGGTTTGGAGAGGTGGTGGGAGAGCGAGGCTTGGTGGGGCCATTACAGATGGAACAGAACTGACAGATTTAGGTAGAAGTAGGGGCAGTCGTGACCTATTGGTTAGAGAGATGGACTTGTAGCCCATAGGAAGCGGGTTCAAGTCTCGGTACTGGCAGGAATTGTCGGTGGGGGGAGTGAATGTACAGCGCTCTCTTCCACCTTCCATATCATGTCTGAGGTGAGACCCTTGAGCAAGGCACTGAACCCCCAACAGCCTGATTCACAGGCGCCACAGCAAAAAATGCTGCCCACTGCTCCGGGTGTGTGTTCACGGTGTGTGTGTGTGAAATACTCAAAAAAAAAAAATGTAAACGCATAATAAGTTTTAAGTTTAGAAACATTTTGATTCCCACTCCCTTTCCTCACAGTGGTTTGGTCAACTGCCTGCGTTCCCCCTTTTTATTTAAACACGGTCTCCATGCTGTGTACACATTCTGTGTACACATATCCTTATAAGTACAATTTGGGCTGTATTATTTGTGTCTCCTTCAAAAATTGCTCTTTAGAAATGTTATGTTTATTGCCCCCTCCCCTTACTGTGTTATATGAAATTTACGCCCTTGTCAGTGTCCAAATTCAGAGTATGGGACACCATATTTGGCCACACGTAACGTCCATTCCTTTTTCCTTTTTAAGAACTGGGACCAGGGTAACATCCTCTCCAAGATCATAAGCTGAATTTCCATTACAGATTTGCACAAAACTTTTGTGATTTTTTATAAAAAAAACTATTATGAAGTGATGGCGTTTCCATTAACGGCACAATATGTAAATTTTTTGCCGCTAGAGGGTGTGTATTCAAAACAAAGAAGCAAAGGCGTAATTAGATGACGCGGTGACTGAGTAGGGAATCATGGGAGTTGTTGTCCTTAACCCCACAGCCGATGCAATCCGACCGGATTATGAAATTATGTTCATGGATGAGCTAATGTATTAAAGATTTTATTAACATCGTAGTGTGAAGCAAGGTGAGGCTGAAAGCAATCGAAGCGAAACAAGGCTTCTGAAGTAATTGCTAATGAGAGACGAGGGTGACACATGGCTCGAAAGCAGCGGAGCTTTTACATGCCACAGTTGACCACTTCGGCTCCTTCCGGTCGTGCATATGTGGGGTAAAGCAGCGATGTTTTATCATACTAGATACATTTGAAAGTTCTGTTAATGCTACTCTGTGCTGTCGGCACCTGTCTAATAAAATGCATAACATATTAAAGTGTTTTTGGTGTTTTCAGAAATCGAGGGTGTATGACGTCACTGGCAGGCGACACAATGACCAGGGACGAGCCACTATTTAAACATTCTTCGAAACATTTGGGATAATGTAAGTACACAAGTCAGCAAAATATATAAGACTGTTCTAGTGGTTTTTGGATATATTAATAAAATAATCTTACATATTGTGCCTTTAAGTGATTATATGCAATTAAAATGCATTTTTTTCCTCTCGTATTACGTCATGGCGATGTCGGTAGGTTTACTATATCGCAGCCACCACACTAGTCATTATTTTTAATTGAAGGAACCTTAGGCGTATATTTTTAATGAAGCCGTGCCGTGCCGTGGCTGGTATAAACCCAAACATTGACTAGTGTGGCTGCGATCATATCCGGTGGCCGCGTCGGAGCCGTAATGCGCCACAGACGTGTGCAGTGTAAATAAGGGCTTATCCAAGCATAAACAGCAAGGAAAGCCCCTTATTCTTGAGAGCGGCCGTGTATGAGGTGTTTCTTGGAGGCTATAGGTGTGTTCGACTTCATGCAGCGCCATGAAAACCGATCGGCGGCTGACTTGAAGCAGTGTATGCGGTACTGAAAAAGATACTAAAAGATACTGCTTACAAACCTTTTTTTAGAACTATAAAGGCTTTTTACTGTATAGTCGCAATGTTATGAGTCACATTTCATAAAAAAACACTGATAAAAGCAAATATACTCCCACTTTATTGTATTTAAATAGTATGTGTTTATGTTGAACATTATTCTTGAACAGAAGGCCCTTTATTAAGCAGTATATAAAAAGGGTTTCTTGCTCATGAAAACATTTCTGAAACGTCTGTACATTTGACAAATATTGCATGTTATTCACTTCATCTGTGATAAGAGTATCCAAACACCGCGAGAGCATCACTACGGGAGCAGAAAGTCCGACTTCACGTCTCCGCTTTCAATTCCGCCCTCGACTGCAAGCGGCTACTCTCGCCTCTAGGTCTGTTTGGCGCTGCATGAAGTCGAACACACCATATAGTACATTAAACAATGATCATATAACGTTTAAGTACGTCAGGTGACCTGTAAATGCAAAAAAAAAAAATGTTTCCATTGCAGTTTTGCTGAATATTTATTTTTGGAATTGCTTGAAAACCACCTCATGCGAGCATAATAAATTATTGCGATATATGGGAGTTTTTGCTAAATTTACGTGTTTCCGTCAGCCACATTTTCAATTCACAATTTCATTTTGCGCTAATAAAAGGTTAATGGAAACGCAGCTATAGTCTAACAGTGCTGAGATTAATCACTACTCTTAGTAACAGGAGGGTGGGCAAGGCTCAACTCAATTCCCTCAAACTCTGATAGCACTCCCTCGGCGATAGGAGGCACAATCGTCACTCTCACTTGGTAAGGCCCCCAATGTTGCTAGCTCACACATCGCGGTAGAGATGAGCTCGTTGTCTGCGGTGGGCTCAAGCTGCAGCTCCTCGCAGTCTGGTGGTGCTTGGCTGGCCACTGGTGTTATCATTGATGATGTCGCACCCACTCTATGTATTCGACTAAGCTCCCTCGAGGGCCTTCCCTGGACAGCTGCGCTCTGGTGGCAGTGTTGAGGCTGGGATGCAGGAAGCTACAGTGGCAGTCGTCTGAGAATGATGTTGCTGGCACGAGGCTGAGGAACTCCTCCAAATGTTCCTTGAGGTAGCAGTCCCTCTGCTCAAGGCATTACAGTTTGACTGCTGCCAATTGGTCTATAGTGCACAAAGAAACCAAAAACATATACTCACAATAAGTCAAACAAAAATGCTTCAACAAACACTCTAGATCTTCTGTAACAAGGTGGTTGTGAAACACAAGATGACGAGGGTGAAGATCAAATGATAGTCTTTAATAATCTGAACAGGGTAAATCCAATTACATACAGACAAGCAACACAACCATTGCACATATGAAACCCAACAGTGAAACTCAAACAGGACTTAAGTAGTAGGGATAATGAAATGATTGATTAGTGCACAGCTGAAACTAATGAGTGTCTAAGACAACAAACTGAGATAAACCGGTACTGATTGAAAACAAAAGTTCATGTGATGTGAAAGTGTGACACGCATTGTAAATGAACAAATAATAGCATGTATCCGGGAATGCATGTGAGTGTACACATCTTAATTTTCAAAAAATATTTTAACTATACCTTTCAATGTAAAATATGGCCACAGATGATGAAAAGAAATAAGTCGTGGGAATACTAATTTCTTAAATCAGGGTGAGTCAGTTTTTGTTTTTTCCTTCATGTTGGTTGCTCCATATGACTTTATTTATTTATTTTTTTTAGTAACATTAGTATAGGGACCAATTCTCACTATTAACTAGTTGCTTATTACCATGTATATTACTAGCATGTTGGCTGTTTATTAGTACAAATAAAGCACATATTAATGTCTGATTCGGCATGACCATATTTTAGATCCCTTTCTAACAATCAATAAGAAGCAAATGCCGTAGTTAATAGTTAGTTAATAGGTAGAACTGGTCCCTAAACTAAGGCGTGACCAGAGTTTCAATTTTTTTCTTCTTCTAAGACATAATAAATATGAAGACAGTCTGCACAAAGTTTATATTCTAATAAAAGGTCATATAGGCACTATATTTAAAGCCTTTAACAAAAGAGGGAAATGTATATTTCAAGGTTTTTGCATTCTCATTCAAAAGTATTGCGTTCATGCAAAGAATTTGCATTCTTGCTCCAATATACTGTATTGCATTCATGCAAGAAACATTTGCGTGTTTATGCAAGAAACTATATGTTCCTTCTTTTTCTCTCTATGACCATGTATCTTTTGGGCTCTGGGAAGGAAGTTAAATAGAGTCCTTTTTAACTCATGTTGACTTTGACTTACTTTTGTTAACATTAACTTTTAAACTTCTGTTTATAGATAAAATTAACACAATAAGTCATAACGAATAACATTCTGCTACATTTGAGGTTTGTGGCTTCCATTGAGAAGGCACCACCTTTAACTCTGTTGGCCGTCTCTACAGCTGCCCAAACTGCCACCCAGCAGGCTTGAGTGTTTTGTTTCTGCGCAGTCAAACAGTCACCACAGCATGAGTCAAGCGCCTGAGTACTAAAGCCTGGGGGTCAGGAGCATGTTTATTTCCATAAGCAGCCATGCTGGAGTCAGGAAGGCCAACCTCAGACTCGACTGCATCCACAAACATTCTTCGTAGGGAGCTCTCTGTCCTACAGGTGTTACCCAGACATGGGACATCAAAATAAAGCCAAGGCACAACGCTAAATATACATGAATGTGCAAATGCTGAAAGTTGAACTAGTTCCTGGCATATTTATGAATGTAAACATAATGCTAATTCAGTGGAATAAAACACAGTGATTGTTTGTTTCCATTGACATTTAGGAGGACTATGATTTTTCAAGGTGGATCATGTTCCTGGATCTTTTGCTTTGGTTCTGGAACAACAATGTTGCACTTAAATGCCCTTCACATGTACAATGACTTAAATACATTTCTGCTGCGATGTTCTGACACTCTCATGAAATATAATGAAATACTTATAATCAAGTCAATTGTTTTATATTTTTGATTCAGTTATGTTTATGATTCAGAGCTTTATGGGTTGAGTAGTTAATTCCCTCTAAAAATGATCAGTGTACAGTCTTTTTTCCCTGATTTTCATATACTGTTTTGCTTTAAACCAAATTTGGAAAGTTTATTCATTATAGGACTAGTTGCTTTTCAATTGTTCAATTGTTAAAGCTTTACTTTTATATGCCTGTTTTGGGTGAGGCCAATTATTGACCTCCAAAGTATAGCCAGGCTTTTATCCAGTAATTTTATTCAGACTTTTTGTCTTCTATTGTATTACTGATTATATCTTAATTGTTGGGGATTTTAATATTCAAATTTTCTGTCCTAGGAAACCTTTGGTCACTGAGTTTATGGACTCATTTAATTTAATGCAGGATGTCTCAGGCCCTTCTCATGAGAAAGGACATACTTTGGACTTTGTCCCCCTCTATGTGTGTTCAAATTTGCTCAATTTGTATATTCAATTTGTGATGTTGATGTTAATACCTTTTGCATTTCTGATCATATATCTGTTATTTTCAGTGTAAATGTGCTGAATGAAATTAGGGTGAGTCAGTTCTCTCATGTTTGTTCCTGTGCAATTACTCCTTCAACGCCTCAGGCTTTTGGTAAGATCTTTAGTACCTGGTGTATCATGGTTGGAGTATGTGCCCCTCACAGCTTTTCCAGATGAGTTACTTACTGTTTTTAACTTTGTTTATCTGAAGTCTTGGACTTTTTGGGGGACAGTTTTACTAACAGCTTGACCAGCACAAACAGTCTTTTGGCATTAAAATAGTTCTGTCAGGATTTACTAAAGAATTTTTGTGCCTGACCTTATTGAATATGCATTTGTAGGAGTTTCCCTTTCAGACACAAAAGTTATGGGAGAAGACTAATCAAATGAATCACACAACAAGATTTACTAAGTCAAATTATTTGCACCATTATTTAAAGCCCCCAAAAAGCATGTCTTAAACTATTCTGTGCTTGAAATGGCTGCATTTGTTGTTGCTTGAAGGAGGCACCGCAGAGAACAGAGAGCCCATGGTACAAGGGAGAGGATTTTTTCCACACGTACCAATTTATTTAGAATGCCAGAAAAACACATTAGCCGAACATATCGTTTGCCAAGCCATCTTATTTTTAATTTGCTTCAGGAAATAAAAGACAACCTGGAACCCTCAACTAGGAGTCACGCAATACTAGGTCTATCAAAACTTCTTGCAACTTAAGATTTTGGCCTCTGGTTCTTTTCAACGTACTGTGGCTTCTTTTTTTTTCTTTATATCTTTATTTGCGACTATGCTAAATTTCCACGCCCATCAGCGCAGTTTTGGAGTTGCGCTATCTCGCTAATTGACCTTGTTTAGTGAAACTGGCCTTAAGAGTCATAAAGCAAATCATCACCCTTGAATTAATAAAAATAATCAGCAGTGTAGGCAGGCAAAATGGATTGGAAGAAAAATAAACCACTGGTCTCTCATCAGATTTTACAAGATTCACTTCTTAGCTATCAGAAAGCTGTAAAGGATGCCAAAGCGGCCTATTTTTCAAACATTATATCGCGGCACTTAAATTCACAAATAAATAAATTGTTCCAAACCATAATAGTTTTTTTTATCCAAATACTTTCACTATACCTCCATTTAAAACTTGACTCTTCTGTAGATAAATCGTGTACTAAGCCTGATGGAAAAGTAAAAGTTGCGATTTTCTAGGCCGATTTGGCTAGGAACCATACTCTCATTTCGGCGTAATAATCAAGGAATTTTGTTGCCGTACCATTGCAGCAGGCACAATGATATTACACAGTGCCTGAAAGTAGTCCCCAGCTATATCATAACTAGTTGCCTTGCTGGGGAATGTTTTCAGGCGCTGCGTAATATCATTGTGCCTGCTGCACCCATGGTACGGCATGCTCCTGCCAGACCCGGAGATCGGTTGAATGGATTCGAAAACGGTAAAACTCAACTCTTGGGGAGTTGTAAAATGAGCCTATTTTTTAAAAAAGTGGAGTGTTCATTTAATGTCAGTAAGGGATCTCTTTTACATGGCCACATGAAACTGTTATATAGTCTTTTTTGCTGATAAATGGCTTTTTTAATGATTACAGTACATTCAAGTAATCATGACATACGAAGAAACTGAAACTGTGGCAATTTAAACAAAACAATTTTTTTATTACTAATAGATGCTGTAAATCATGCTCTATAAAAGTCATATAACAATGTCCAAAGATAAAACCCAAAGCAAAGCTCACACAGGTATGATAAACCTTAACCAGGAAACTATTGGAGGAAATCAGCACAAATTATATCACAAGCTCCTTCAAGCCCTGTTATATAATATAATATGATATATGACATGATATAATATAATATAACTACCAGATTATATACATTTATAGAAAACCTTGCAAATGGTATTGTCAACCATCAGGTACAACATTTATGGCAATGTTCTGTCTGTAATGTGATATACATGAGAGTTAATTAAAGACAGGAAGTATAAAAGAGCATTTCAGTGGCAGCTATGGGTAAAGAAGACAAGATTGAGCTGACCTTTCCACAGATGGCAATAAGTTTTGGGTAAACCAGCTGGATGGAGCGGATAATGAGTGCTTCTTTGGAAAGCTCTAATTATGTTTAACACTAGCAGTTTTGGGAAAACAGTAACAATAGTCCTAGTCTTACACATCTATGCTTTGGGGCATGATTTAAAACTGTAAAACGTTTATATTTCATAGTTTTGTATTTCATGACAGAACTATATATAATATATTCATATATTTCTTAAACTGAAAATATTTTGCTGATTCAACACAACCTCGTGTGGACAATGTACAAAAGTTATTGGGTTTACAGATTTGACAGGGTTTATATAACTTTACAGAGACAAGCATTTATTTATTTATTATCACACTCGTATCAATGCACATAAAATATTGAAGCCTGGCCAGTGTAACCAGGGATGTGCGCAGTTCAGAATCTAATTGCCTTTTAAATGCTAATCAAATTTAAATTCAGCTCCTAAATTTGAACTGATTTTACATCGAAGCAAACAGGATGCAGATTTGAAATTCAAAGATATTTATGTAAAGGTAATTTAGGATACTGTTTCTTACTTACTGCATGACTAATAAGGAATTATTGAAATTATTCATTAACACTTAACTCACTACTGTTAACTACTAAGGAAGATGTGTTAACTAATCAGTATGTAATACAATTTTAAGATTGTGTTAACTAACAATTAGGTAATCAATAACTAATGTATTCTGTGATACCTCCTGAAGAACTACTATTAATGATCTACTAGTTAAGGTTCAAGAAAATTAACTATGAAATAACTACTACTGAACAGTTATACGCAAATAGTCCCTATAATAATCAGGTTGTGGCCCACAAATCAAGTATTTGAGTAAAAGTACAGATACCCCAATAAAATATTACTCCAGTAAAATTATAAGTAGGGCTATTCATTTTAAAATCACTTGAGTAAAAGGACAAGTAAAGTACTACTATAGTAGCAACTTTGTTACAGTCCACTATTACTATTATTAGCCTATAATGGAAATGAAATATGCGTTTTGTTTGCTGCACACCCCAAAATTACTATAATTGTACACAATGAGGGGTGAGAAACAGAAGGGCGTAAGTGACATTTTGGGTGAAATGTATATTACATTACATTTAGCAGACGCTTTTATCCAAAGCGACTTACAGTGCTTATTCAGGCTATACATTTGTATTGTCAGTATGTGTGTTCCCTGGGAATTGAACCCACAACCTTTGCGCTGCTAACACAATGCTCTAACCACTGAGCCACAGGAACACAGCCACAGTATATATATGTATATATCAAATGAAAGCTATCGATGAGCTCTTTCTACTGGCAAACGTACTGTCATCCATGAGTATACACATTTTTATTATAAACGATTGAAATCAGTGCACAAAGTCAGACCAACCTATGGTAAGTTTTTGTTTTGGCACTCCTGTAAAGTTGGTGAAATGTCACTTATGCCTTTTTGGTTCTCTCCCCTTATGTTTTTGCCTCTATGGTAAATAATTGCCTTGTGCACATATTCTGTAGGAAATCTGCTTCGGAACCCCAACTCTGAAAGGAACCCCAACTCCACTATCTTGTCACAATTATTCAACTTACTACAGATACAGTACACTCTGTAAAATGGTGGTTTGTTAATTATTTAAAATATTTATTTATTTTCCGAAACACTGGGATGAAGCTGTTGGGTCATATTTGTTTTTTTGTTTTTTAATCTTGGGTAGTTTTTGTGTTGTGTTAACGCCTAAGTTAAAACAGGGAAGTTAACTGCAGTTTTCCTGAGCCCAGCTCCCGCATGAGTAATTAAGTATGTATTAATTACTAAAGGTTTCACTATATTTTCACTTTAGAATAGGCCTACTGTTTCCGGTTCGAAATAAGTCTGTATTTTCACTTTCCTTCAGTCCTTGCCTTACAGACAGGAATTGAATTAATGGTAATATGGTATATGCTGAGGAGGCACACATACAGTACTGTATATAAGATGTAAAAACTAAGGTAAGTAATCGCATGGCACTGGAGTGGTGGTGGGGTTCCTATCAGAAGCTGATTTCTTACAAAACAAACTCACAAAACAGTTCACTACACAGGCAAAACCTCTGAAAAAATGTATTGCATTTATTAATATTGCATTTTCATACTGCTATTACTATTACTGCTAATACAATTTATATGAAAGGGTCACAGCTCAATGTAATTATGTACGACTGTTCATTAGTAGTTACTTCATAGTTATTTTTCTTGAAACTTAACTAGTAGACAATGAATAGTAGTTCTTCAGGATGTGTGACAAAACACATTAGTTATTGATTAGCTAACTGTTACTGCTACAATCATAAAATTGTATTACAGTATCTCACAGAAGTGAGTACACCCCTCACATTTTTGTAAATATTTTATTATATCTTTTCATGTGACAACACTGAGGAAATTACACTTTGCTACAGTGTAAAGTAGTGAGTGTACAGCTTGAATAACAGTATAAATTTGTTGTCCCCTCAAAATAACTCGACACACAGCCATTAATGTCTAAGCCGCTGGCCACAAAAGTGAGTACACTCCTAAGGGAAAATGTCACGAATCTGGTTGCCCTTCCACCACATGGACTCTTGCACTGTTGCACTCCACCTCAGACTACATTTCCCATCATTCACTGCACCGACCACACACACACACACACACACACACACACACACACACCACAGCTGATTGCACTTATCACACGCTGCACTGATCACACAGCTGTCTCCAATCACACGCTCACCTGAGAGCCATCACACACACCTTACAAAAGACATTCATTTCCTCTTCCTCCCTGCCGAGTATTGTTTAGCGATTAGCATTTTCCTATGTTAGCTACTACCAAGCCATTCCGTGTTTTGTTTTGTGTTCAGTCTCCTGTATTGTTCTGCGTTTTTCACTCTCCTAGTGTTAGCTGCTTTACGGAGCCATTTCTGTTTTCTGTTTCTTATTTTAGTTTCAGTCTAGTCTTTCCGTGTTGCCTGGTTGTCTGATTCCTGACCTTCTGCTTGTGACCTGATTATCTCTCTGCCTTGCCCTCTGGATATTGTTCGCCGATCGTAGACCGCCCGTTTACTTGATTACTCTTCTGCCTGGCCCCATCTATACCTGTTTGCCATTTGTTTGACCCTGAATGTGATTTTGACCATGTCTAGCTATAAAAGCCTGCAAATGGATCCGCACGCCTCTCGTCTTGTCGACCCCGTTACAGAAAATGTCCAAATTGGGCCCAAAGTGTCAATATTTTGTGTGGCCACCATTATTTTCCAGCACTGCCTTAACCCTCTTGGGCATGGAGTTTACCAGAGTTCACCTCTTCTACTCCTCCATGATGGCATCATGGAGCTGGTGGATGTTAGAGAACTTGCGCGCCTCCACCTTTCGTTTGAGGATGCCCCACAGATTACCTTTACCCTCAGCTTCTTTAGCAAGGCATTGGTCATCTTGGAGGTGTGTTTGGAGTCGTTATCATGTTGGAATACTGCCCTGCGGCCCAGTCTCCGAATGGAGGGGATCATGCTCCACTTTAGTATGTCACAGTACATGTTGGCATTCATGGTTCCCTCAATGAACTGTAGCTCCCCAGTGCCGGCAGCACTCATGCAGACCCAGACCATGACACTCCCACCACCATACTTGACTGTAGGCAAGACATCCTTGTCTTTGTACTCCTCGCCTGGTTGCCGCCACACACGCTTGACACCATCTGAACCAAATAAGATCTTGTCTCATCAGACCACAGGCTTTCTTCCATGTCCTAGTCTGCATGTCTTCTGCATGTTTGTGGGCTTTCTTGTGCATCATCTTTAGAAGAGGCTTCCTTCTGGGATGACAGCCATGCAGACCAATTTGATGCAGTGTGCGGCGTATGGTCTGAGCACTGACAGGCTGACCGCCCAACCCTTCAACCTCTGCAGCAATGCTAGCAGCACTCATACGTTTATTTCCCAAACTCAACCTCTGGATATGACACTGAGCACGTGCACTCAACTTCTTTGGTTGACTATGGCGAGGCCTGTTCCTGCTAAACTGCTGTATGGTCTTGGCCACCGTGCTGCAGCTTAGTTTCAGGGTCTTGGCAATCTTCTTATAGCCTACTCCATCTTTATGTAGAGCAACAATTATCTTTTTCAGATCCTCAGATAGTTCTTTGCCATGAGGTGCCATGTTGAACTTCCAGTGACCAGTATGAGAGAGTGAGAGCGATAACACCAAATTTAACACACCTGCTCCCCATTCACACCTGAGATCTTGTAACACTAACAAGTCACATGGCTAATGGGAGATTAAATGGCTAATTGGGCCCAATTTGGACATTTTCACTTAGGGGTGTACTCACTTTTGTGGCCAGCGGTTTAGACATTAATGGCTGTGTGTTGAGTTATTTTGAGGGAAAGCAAATTTACATTGTTATACAAGCTGTACACTCACTACTTTACATTGTAGCAAAGTGTCAGTTTCTCAGTGTTGTCACATGAAACATTATAATAAAATATTTACAAAAATGTGAGTGTCACGGTACACTCACGGGGGATCCAGGAACGAGGAGACGAGGATTAACACAAATAGGAGTTTTAATGAATCCACAAACGTAGGAGGCACAGGAACACATAGGAAGACGTTCACACAGGTATGGCGTAGACACATACACAGTTGACATTTACACAGTGACATTAACAATAACCGACAGCAAACATGAGGCAGAACAGACTATATGTAGGGAGACATAACTGGAAACACCTGGGACGTAATCAAGACACAGACGGAGACTAATTAACTAATGATGGGGAACAGGACGGACCAAATAAGGGTGAGGAAACAAAGGCAGAGGAAGACAAAGTTGACATTAATAAAATATTTAGGTCTCAAGGGACTTGGAGACGGGCAGGTGACCTGAGGGTGTCCACCACTCAGGCGGCCACGGCGGATCTGTCAGGCGGCCATGGCGGGTCCGGGGACTCAGGCGGCCATGGTGGACCGGGGATCCGGCGGCTATGATTAGGCGGCCATGGCGGATCCGGGGATTCAGGCACATGTCAGATCCGGGGACTCAGGCGACCAAGGTGGATCATGTAGTCGGGTGACCTCCATGGCGGAGCAGGGAGCTTATGCCTCCATGGCAGAGCAGGGAGCTTGGGAGCCTCCATGGCGGGTGGCCCCCAAAAAAAATATTGGGGAAGCTCCCCATCTCAAGGGGGCGCTCAGGAGCCGTGGAAGGCGAGCTGGAAGGGCCAGCGGAGGGAAAGGTAGCTGGACGGGAACAGCAGGGTTCTGGGACCGGGCGGAACCAGCAGGGGCTCTGGAGAGCCGGCGGAATAGCAGGGGCTTGGAGAGCTGGACTCATTTATAGTTATGCAAAGCGCAAACAGTATTCTAGCGCTGACTCCAGACGTGATTTACGGGACCAGCGTGTAGAAAAGCAGACAGAGAGAGAGAGAGAGAGAGAGAGACAGACTGGAGACAGAGGCAGACAGACAGCGTGGGCCTATAGACGGAACCAGCGGAGACCAGGGTAGAAGCAGAGGCAAGGGAGAGCTTACAGGAACAACTGGGGGCGCTCTGGAAACCTTCGTGGGCGTTCGGGTGGTGCTGACTCTCGTGGTGCTCGGGTACAGACTCTCGTGGGCGCTCGGGTAGGCTGACTGTGGGCGCTTCGGGCTACTACTCTGAATGGATTCATTGATGCAGACATTGCAAAAATCTGGCGAGGAGCAGCTAAAGGCACGGAGGGCGCTGGCGAGGAGCAGGCACCGGAGGGCGCTCTGAATGAGGGCGCTGGTGAACGTTCTTACATCCCCTCATAAATCACTAATAATCCCAGGGGTACTCTCTCGCGGAACTCGGAACCAGTGGAGGCGAAGACGGGCTGGTAGGACCAGCGGCGACGATTTTCGTTGATTATAAAGCTTTTTTCTGCCGGCAGGCAAGGGAGAGCCGCGGGCCGCGTTGGCGGGCTTGGGGGAGCCGCGGACGACGGCAGGCTTTCTGGCCACACTCTCCAGACACCGGAGGATCCCTTCCCTCCAAGAGTGGTGTCTGGGAAGTCCACGGGACGATCTTGGCCCTGTGCCAAACAGCGAGAGGATTCTGATCGCCGTGGCGAGTGCAGAATAGGAGTACTCGGGGAAAGAATGTACAATGAACCGGGTAGCGATCCTTTCAGGGAGGAGAAACGCCGCTTCTTTCTGTTTGGGTCGGTTATTCTGTCACTTCACGGGTTCCAGGAACGAGGAGACGAGGATTAACACAAATAGGAGTTTTAATGATCCACAAACGTAGGAGGCAACTAGGAAGACGTTACACAGGTGAATACACAGAATTAACACAGAACAATAACCGAACAAACATGGGCAGAACAGACTGTAGGGAGACATTAAACACCTGGGACGTTAGACACAGACGGAGACTAATCTAATGATGGGGAACGGACGGACCAAATGTGTTCTGTTGAATATACAGGAGACAGAAGGAGTTAAGTGTTAACGAATAATTACCTGTTAGATAATTTCTTATTAGAAAAGAAACAGTATTCTAAAGTGTTAGATTTATGTAGAAAAGCAAGACAGACAGAGAGAGAGAGAGAGAGAGAGAGAGAGAGAGATGACAACAGTTGCTTTTTTTCCAGAAAAATCTTAAATTCTGAATGAAATGTTCACTCTCTCTCTCTCTCTTTTCGGTTCTTTTATATTTCACAGGTAAGAAAGTTCTAAATTCTGTGTTAGGAAGAATGTAAAATTCCTTTCCTTTTACTTTTTTTTGCTGTTGCCATGTGTTCTGTTGAATATACAGGAGACAGCGCCAGATAGGGCGGCTTGCTTTTTTTCCAGAAGACATGGTGTGTTCCACCTGTTGCCAAATATACACATAGGGCGGCATTACAAGATTACAAAATTAAACTCGTTTACATTATTTCAATTGGGAGAGCATGAATCATGAGTTACAGGAAGAAAACCCACTACTTGAAGTGGAAAAAGAGAGATTTGTCAGCCTCGACGCAGTGTCTTCATGAAACCTAAACTTTGGGATCAAGGTGTTATGGAGCACAGGCGTATCCGTAGCCTCACCAGACTGCTTATTCAGATGGCTGTGTGCAAATGGTGCGTACTTTACTTGTAGGAAGTGTACTTCCCAGGACATGCTGTGAACACTGAAGCTCTTCAAAACACCAATGGTTTGCCTCACAAGTCTGTCAAGAGAGTTAAACGCTCAGTACACATGGAGAAAACAAGAGCTAGCACTGATCCAGAAACAAAGCTTCACATTTCAGCTGTTGGAATCCGACGCATATGGGACTGTTTTTATTGTTTGACAGTTTCTTGATGCATTGCTGCAACAACTGCCAGTTGCCAGATTTTTGGGAGGCCTTTTGTTACTTTAATGGGGAGGAATTGTGTGGAAGCATCATTACATCAAAGGAAGGACCCAAGTCATGTCTGAAGAAGAAAATATTATAGAGATTAAAGGTGTGGCTTTAAAGTTAAGCCAGTAAACCACCTAGCAGCCACCAAAAATATCCTAGCAATTCCATACAGATAAGAAATCACATATGCTCTAGCATTGTGGCAGTGATGTTTTACTTAAAATGTTCTAAATAATTAAAACAAATGTGAATGTATACCATTGACCAATGCTTTTGTTATTTTTTATTTTATTATTTTTTAATAATGTCTATTACTTTTCCCTCACGTTAAATTTACTTAACGTGTTTTGCCATTATATTTAAATAGAAATGCAGATAAATTCGGTTTTTGACTTCTCTCAAAGTTAGATATTCATCATAGAACTCAAAATATATAATTATGTTCCTTTTGAAATATATCTTGCCATTCAAATAAACATAAAAATCACGTCATAACATAACACGACTGAGAAGCTACACCGCAACACGATAACAGTAATCATGTTTTTATTGGCATGCTCTTTGATTGAAGGTAATAGTACAAAAATTAACATAGCAGGTCAAAGTCTTTAAATCTGCAATGTCAAGCGGTTCACCACTAAAACTACTTTAGTTAACTTTGAGCATCACAGTAATAAAAAAAGCCTTGTTTTCAGCTAATAAATGAAATGCATCACAAAATCAAATAAAAACTAAACTATAGCATCAGAATAGAAGTGGTGTTTACACTCGCAGTTCAGTTTTCTTGGTTCTTTTGGTCCAGGCCAATAAAGTAAATTATACATTTCCTAGTTTTCTTAAGCCCAAAGTATACATCGTTTTTGTACGTGCACACTAGTGTATGTGTATTGTTGAATGTCCTTTTAAAGTCTACTCCAATTGATAGAGTGTGTGAATGCAGGTGGTCGACACATACGCTCTGGAAAAATTTATCTTTTTCTAGTGTCTGCGCTATTTTTCTCTTGAAGTTAGGACTGACAAAAATGTCTTTGTACTCTTTTAATCTAAAGCTGCTGCAGTCTCATAAACCCTTCACACAAGCGCGTGTCAATGTGGCCATCTATTGTTGTTGCAGTCATTGCTATTTGTTGCTGTTGCTGTTCCATCTATTTAGTACGGTGGCCCAATAGTGCACAACACAATGAAATCTCCACAACACAATGGCAACAAGCCGCAACACAATGAAATTAGCACAACACAATGGAAACAAGCCACAACAGAACAAAATTAGCACAACTTAAGCCACAACCAAACAAAATTAGCACAATACAATGAAAACAAGCCACAATACGAAGAAATTAGCAAAACACAATGGAAACAAGTCGCAACACAATGAAATTTGCAAAACACAATGGAAACAAGCCGCAACACAACAAATTTAGCACAATACAATGGAAACAAGTTGCAACACAACAAAATTAGCTCAATACAATGGAAACAAGTCACTACATCTCTTCTCAGGTGTTTGGTCATCTCAGATCATTTAAGGGTTGGATCCAGACTGAAGCTTGTGTAATATTAACCCCGTGGCAGAAACAGATAAACAACTAGAGACATAATTAGCGTAGCTGTTGTTGCATCCAAGCAAATATTATTTGTTCAACCCAAGCTAAAGCATAATAATGTGCGTTTGATCAGATATAACTGCAGTGCAAGATTATGAGATGCATTATATGAATGCTTGGCTAAAGAGATGTGTCTTTAATCTAGATTTAAATAGAGAGAGTGTGTATGAACCCCGAATGTTATCAGGAAGGCTATTCCAGAGTTTAGGAGCCAAATATGAAAAAGTTCTACCTCCTTTAGTGGACTTTGCTATCCTAGGTACTACCAAGAGTCCAGAGTTTTGCGACGATAGGGAGCGGGTTGGATTGTAGCGTGATAGAAGATTAGTTAGGTACGCAGGAGCTCAATCATTTAGGGCCTTATAGGCAAGTAATAATATGTTGTAACTGATACAGAACTTAATAGGTAGCCAGTGCAGAGACTGTAAAATTGGAGTAATATGATCATATTTTCTTGACCTGGTAAGGACTCTAGCCGCAGCATTTTGTACTATCTGTAGCTTGTTTATTGAAGATGCAGGACAACCACCTAGCAGTGCATTACAATAGTCCAGTCTAGAGGTCATGAATGCATGAACTAACTTTTCTGCATCAGAAACAGTTAACATGTTCCGTAGCTTGGCAATGTTTCTAAGATGGAAGAATGCTGTTTTTGTAACATGGGAAATATGATTTTCAAAAGATAAGCTGCTGTCTAATATAGTGTTCCTGTGGCTCAGTGGTTAGAGCATTGCGTTAGCAGCGCAAAGGTTGTGGGTTCGATTCCCAGGGAACACACATACTGACAATACAAATGTATAGCCTGAATAAGCACTGTAAGTCGCTTTGGATAAAAGCGTCTGCTAAATGCATAAATGTAAATGTAATACAACACTCAGATTTTTGACTGTAGAGGAAGTAACAGTGCATCCGTCTAGTTGCAAATTGTGATCAAAGAGATTCTGTGTACTGTTTTTTGTTCCAATAAGTAATATCCACAACACTTTGACAATTGCATGTCAGTATGTTAAAATAATCTTTAGAAATTGCATATTAATCCCCTATAAGCCACTCACAACACCCTAGCAACCACATAGGAATAGCCTGGAAACCACCCATAGTGCCTGAGCAACCCCATAGTTATACAGTAGAAACTACTCAGAACAACTTAGCAACTAGAGGAAACAACTTGGCAACACCATAGCAACAAATTGGAACTACCCACAACACCCAAACAACCTTATAGCTATACAGTAGACACTACTTTCCTTAGCAATCATAGACTACACTCTAGTAACCACCCGCGACACCAAACTGTACAACAACATGCTGGAAACCACTCAGCACATTCTAGCAACCACATAGCAACAAGCAAATGCCAACATCCAATTACCCACATCATCATAGCAACTTCCTAGCAATATGTTAGAAACATCTCAGAACACCATAGAAACTGCATAAGAATGCACTGCAACTATCCAAATAGCAGAGGAACTGCATAGCCCTGGAAACTTCCCATAACACCCTAGAAACTTCACAGCAACAGACAAGTCAGAACACCTTAGCAACTAGAAACATCTCAGAGCACCCTAGCAACTCAATAATAATAATAATAATTTTCTTATTTTTTTTATTTAAAAACAATATTTTAACGTTAAAACACTTTTAGTTAAAATAATTAAAATAGTTTTAAGAATACCTGTTAATTATTTTATCTTACTATTATTATGTAAAACCACTTATACTTAAAATGAATGAATAAAATAAATACATATTTGTAAGAATCACCCACCCACCCACAATATATATATATATAAATATTATTAAATTATAATGCATTTGTGTTTAGAGTATATGTCAGATTGTTGTCTATTTGAGGATTTTAGCTGGCAGCCTGTAACAATAATAATACTTTAAGGATAACACAAAACAGTGACACTATGTCTGTAAAATTTCCGCTCCTCGTAAGCATCCTCTAATTGTACCTTAGGAGCGCAGCTGAAGACATAACACACTCAAGTTACATCATACATGTCCCTTTTAACTTTTTTATAGTGATGAGTTTCAGGTTGTTACTGTGAGCGAGCAGTTTGATGTTGTACGTGTTCAGTAAGCCAGTGCCAAATTAGGCCATGACGCCAGACTCTCAACGACAAAATCACATAGTAAATGTATTTCTGGGAAACATTAATATTGCAGCTGCTTCTAATTAAAACCTGCTCCTGAACAGACCCCCCATGAGATCATCCCTCAGTAGACAACAACATCTAGAGAGGATGGACAGATGTGAGTATATGTTCCTGCCACTGGCATTTGCTGCATGACAGAAATGTTTGAGTTGAAATGCTTCTGCCACCCAAATAATTTAAAGACATTCACCAATATATCTCTCCAGCTGCAAAACGCAACCTGTGTTCATACTGAAGTTCTTAAAACAAATTTATTATTTGAGATATGGCGCCATCTTGTGGTCAATTCTTGTAATTGACCACATGCATCCAGTTATTTTCAATCCTGCTGCACATTTGGGCTGAAAGCTAAAAAAGCACTTCATTAGGAATATTTACTTTCGTAAATAATGCTGGCATTACAGGATGTTTACATTTTGTTCAAAAAAGGGAAGACCCACTTGTGGTGTCTCAGAAGCATTGCCTCAGTACAAAATATATAGCCTATGGGTATTTAGCCTACATCTAAAGCAGAATCTTTAATTAAATGGAACCATAACTGACTGACCCCTTGTGGAAAGGAACTGAATGTGCACTATACAGATGTCAAAATCATAGCCTATTTTTTAAAACACACTTTTTCCTACTTATGTACAATTTCATAAGTGCACTTTGTAAAAATGCCAAATAAATTTTACTTTAAATAATAATAAAAAAATCCTATCATTATTTTTAAATAATCGTTTGTTGGGCTTTTACAACTTTTATTTTGACGTGTGCGTGAAGTCAGGGTATTTTCGCGGGGAAAAAGTGTCTATTTTTTTGTTTTTTTTCAGTAGTACAGCGGTGTACAGTATAAAGCACAGCTCACACAGAAGTGACTTTCAAGTAAAGCAATTGTTAATGGTCAGACCGGCGAATTAAAATGAGTGAAATCTGCGTGTAAAACGACGCGAAACTTCCGAACAGGTTCTTTTTGGAATGATCTCCATGGCGAACTTCAGTCGAGAAATGGTAAATGTGAGGACACTGTCAAATATGTAAAGTAGCCTAACGTTACTTGATTATAAATTAGTTTTACTGTGGTGTGTTTTTTGATATTGGATTAAAAGTTAATATATTTTAAATGTAGGCAGCTTCATCATTACAAATGTGGAATTACGAATATATTTAAATACATTAAATATTAGTTCCAATAGCAATTTCCCTTACAAAAATTAACCATGGTTTTACTACAAATAATAATAACCACGGTAACCGTAAATTAACCATGGTTTTCCTAGTTTAACCATGGTATTTGTAGTAAAGCTGTTGTTGTACAAATGGTTACTACACTTTTATTATTACTGTAATAAACCATATTTCACAAATAATATGAAATGTAGATGTACTTAGGTCCGACTTAAGTGGGTCAAATAAAGCACTCTTGCGTTCAACTAATTACATTTAATGTAAGATATTAATTTAATTTCAGTTAACATTCAGTTTGCACTTAAAGGGTTACTCCACCCCAAAATTAAAATGTTGTCATTAATCGCTTACCCCCATGCCGGAAAAGCTTCGTTCGTCTTTGGAACACAATTTAAGATATTTTGGATGAAAACCAGGAGGCTTGTGACTGTCCCATTGACTGCCAAATAAATACCACTGTCAAGGACCAGAAAAGTATGAAAGACATCGTCAAAATAGTCCATCTGCCATCATTGGTTCAACCATAATGTAATGAAGCGACGAGAATACTTTTAGCACGCAAAGAAAACAAAAATAACGACTTTATTGAACAATTAGACTCCTCTGTGTCAGAGTAGTGCCATTTTGGAGAGTTTCCGCAGGACGCAAACTGTGTACGCTGTTCAGTGTCAGCCGCACCACACGGAAATGCTGTTTTCATTCAAATCAAAGCGTAAATAAACTTTGAAGATGTATCCGTGTGGCGCGGCTGACACAGAACAACACTGTTTGCGTCCAGAGGATACTCCAAAATTGCGCTAAGCTGATGCAGAGAAGACAAATTGTTGAATAAATGTGTTATTTTGGTTTTCTTTGCGTACAAAAAGTATTATTGTAATATAAGTATTATTATAGATGGACTATTTTGACGATGTCTTTCATACTTTTCTGGGCCTTGACAGTGGTATTTACTTGGCAGTCAATGGGACAGTCACAAGCCTCCCTGTTTTCATCCAAAATATCTTAAATTGTGTTCTGAAGACGAACAAAGCTTTTACAGGTTTGGAATGACATGGGGGTAAGTGATTAATGACATAAATGTTCATTTTGTGGTGGAGCAACACTTTAAGTATATTCTTTAAACCCTAACTCCAGTTCTGATTTAATAAATCAACTAAAGAAAACTCCAGATATATCAACAGTAGGGCCGGTTGACGTATCTCTTCTTCGGGCACTGACAGTCCTCAGCCTAGACAGGTATTGACAAGATAGCGGCATTTATCTGCTGAAAGGAAAACTGTTCAATCTGTCATCTTAATTACCTTTCACCTCCCTTGAAAGCTCTGATTGCACTATTATATTGGCCTACCGTTGGATTCCTGTGCCACCGGTCCCAAGTAGCTGTAGTGTTATACTGATAGTAATTACCTTAAGGAGTTTGAAAGAATCACCCTTCTGTATTCAAGAGAATCTGTTTGACAGATGTTTACAGTTTTCATATGCCCCACAGAACTAAAAAAGACGGAATGAGACAATATGTTGTTCATTCTAAAGGTGCTGTCAGGACAAGTGTCTAACAGGTTGATTTGATGAGGTAATTCTTATCTGGTTATGAAATGTACCACTAACTGAATTGCGTAGACTGAAAATGTACAGACAACGCTTTACAAAGGGATCAAGATCTTATATTGTCAATTACAAATTAATTCAGTTCAAGTGATACAAGCACACTCTCACCTTGCAAAAGAGTGCATTTCCCTTTATGTAAAAAACACACATAAAAAAACAACTGAGGTTCAGCTAATGCCAACAATGCTTTCAAAACATTAAGATGCATATGTATGTATGCATATTATAAACTTTTAGCTAAAGAGCTGCATTGATTCTTGTTAATTTATACTGAGGGACAAAGTGAAAATGTTTTTGGGTCAATGACATTACAATTTATATAACATTTTCAATTATATATAACAATTATTATAAACATATTTTCTCGTCCAAAATTATTTTGGATATTTTTGGGGGTCATAGAGTCAAAATATGGCAAGAGTGATACAACTGTCCTGGCATCATAATGGAAAGAAAATATATAGAAAGGAAACTATTACATATTTGGAGACTAGTTTTGCAACCAAATGTAAAATAAAATAATTATATCATACAGACAATGTGTAAAAGTTGTCATGTAGTGCAACTTACCACTTTAATGAATTAATCATGATACTTGTTAAAATAATAATGATACCTCTTACCTTCACAAACCTAAAGAATTAAAATAATAAATATTTACATTTATTCAAGGTGTGAGGAAAATATGCTATTCCCTTTTACCTGATGGTTACACCACAAGGTATAAAAATCAAACAAATACAAATATGTAAACTGATCATTCACAACATTAAAACTACCTGCTTAATATTGTTTAGGCCCCCCTTGTGCTGCCAAAAAACTTTGAAGCATCAAGGCGTGGACTTCACAAGACCACTGAATGTGTCCTGTGGTATCTGGCACCACGACATCAGCAGTAGATGCTTGGAAGACATTGTGTGGTGGAGCCTCCATGGATCAGATTTGTTGGTCCAGCACAACCCATCGATGCTCAACTGGATTGAGATTTGGGGGAATTTGGAGTCCAAGGCAACACTCTGAACTCTTTGTCATCTTCCTCAAACCATTCCTGAACAAACTTTGTAGTGTGGCGGGGTGCATTATCCTGCTGAAAGAGGCCATTCCATCAGGGAATAATATTGCAATGGATGAGTGTACGTGGTCTGCAACGGTCTTTAGGTAGGTGGTCTATGTCGAAGTAACATCCACAACAGGACTTTCCAAAGGAAGGTTTCCCAGCAGAACATTGGCCAGAGCATAACACTGCCTCTGCTGACCAGCCTTCTACCAATAGTCATCCTTGCTGCCATCTCTTCCCAAGGTAAAGACCAGGCAACCTTCTTCCATTCTTCCTTCTTACACGGTCTTGTTCTGATGCTCTTGTTTCCATAGAAGGTGCTTTCAGGGTCACCATTGACTTGTCAGTGGCTGCGCAGAAAATTGCAATTCACTCTTACTGCTTTTCCACTGGTGCTAGTGCTCAGCCACTGGCAGGGAGCAGAATCCTCTACGTCACCAACATGAGACCAGAATCATTTGTTATCTCTTGTGGAAGGAGAGCATTGATCTTTTCAGCTGCCTACTGATGAATGGGCATATTTAGTTGTTGTTAATTTCTTTAATTTACCTGAACCCTAAGGACTTTTTTAACAGCAGTCTGTAGTGGAAACTTTGCCTGCTGATGTCATAGGTTCCCTTGTTCGAAACCAGTAAGATTTCGGGGCCAGTTCGGGACCACCTTCTGCGCACTGGCTTAGATTATTATATATTTTTTTCCCAACTGGGCTCTGGCATTGGCTTGGGCACCGGCCCCAGTGGAAAAGCGGTATCTTTCTTCTGACACGTTCTGTCATGGCCAGCATTAAAATTTTCATCAGTTTGAGCTACAGTAGCTCTTCTATGTGATCTGACCAAACGGACTAGCCTTCGTGCCTATGATCCTGCTGCCGGTTCATCGGTTGTCCTTGCTTGTACCATTTGTGGTAGGTACTAACCACTGCATAACAGGAATACCCCACGGGACTTGATGTTTTGGAGATGCTATAACCCAGTCATCTCACCATAACTCATTGACACTAGTCAAAGACACTCAGATCTTTTGGCTTGCCCTTATCCAAGAACAGACTGTTCTCTTGCTGCCTAATATAAACCATCTCTTGATAGGTGCCATTGTAATGTTATAATCAATGTTATTCAACTTGTCAGTGTTGCAAATGTTGTGGCTGAAAAGAATATTCCCTAAACAGTATGTAATTGCACCTCTAGTGTCACCAAAAGAAACAGCAAAAATAATAACCAAAAAGTTTCTCCAGCACTTTAGGGTTACATTGCTTTCTTCATCACACTTCCAAAACATGATGTGCTTCTTAAGCACACTGGGTGCTGGGGTATATACCTGTTAACACTTCGAAGGCACAGCAGGCTTCTTGATATTCCCGAGGACCGGAATGTCAAATATTTAATGACTTAATCCTTGAGCATTAACTGTACATTTTCTCTATCTTTTAACAGAGTATTAGGATGTTCCACAGTAAGACCAACCTATAAAACCCCATGCTAACCAAAGAACACACTGATCTTGCGGGCCTAGCACTCTGCACGCTATATACCTAGAGGAAACTGTGGGTAACCTGAAATGAAGAATGGCTTTGTTCTCATCTTAAACTACTGTTCAAATATTATTTCAATATAAGAGGTCTCCAAAAAGCACCCTGGAGTGAAATGTTCAACCTCAACACACAAGGCTAAAGGGGGCTCACCAAAGGCTTGATATTTACTAGCAATATAGGCTCATGGTTTTATTATTAATCAACTGTGGTAAGACACATTAACTGTCCATGATCATAAATATAAAGTCATTAAATACAAGGAGGATGTCTTAACAGAAAGGTTCCGGATATGGAATCAGTTTTCTGTTTTATGTTGGACTCGAAGAGAGATCATTAGCATGATGTTTCCTGGGTCTAGATTCTGAATGGTACTTGTTCACAAAGTTTGAGGTTTTATTTTGCCGACTGGGTGGCATTATTTGGGAAAAGAACAAGTGAGATAGAAATTCGCCGGTTAACACTTAAACCTTTCTGGGACTGGATTAAAAAAAGAAAGTTTGCATCTTAAGATAAATACCAAGAAGTTCATAAGAATGTTTCCAAATGCAATTCTTTTTATTTTTTAAATATTTTTTTAAATATTTTTAAAGACGATAGCAAGTGTTGGTGTTATCTTGATTGTATGGTGGTTCTTGCTGAAGACTCATTGATCAACTCAATGAAAAACTTCAAAGGCGCTGTTTTTGTGCTACCTGCAGCTTATGTAAGATAAAGTGATCTATTGCATTCATTTGCACTTCATTATTTTGTGCTCTTTCATATCTGCTGAATGCTGCCCGAAAGTTATACAATTAAAATGTAAGAATACTTGATAAACAAAGAATGAAGTCCCAGTCCTAAAAATGACCCTCAGTGGGCGTAGGCAGAGGAATGAGAATGTATAAATTCATACAAATTTGCCATCAATTTGCCAAAATGTTAAATGGTTTCAGATTGCCATGAGAGTGTGTTGGACATGATGCCTTTACTGCCACTGAATTTAAAATCCAGTTTAGCATCTTGCCGAATATTTAAACAATGATGTCACTTTAACTGCATGTGCTGCCATATTCCTGACATGACAATACAATTGTGGTCTCTTTTTGTGACTTTCAATGAGACAAAACTGTGCCTACAATTCTTTTGAAGACTGTGCCAAGTTTCCCACCCACAAAGCCAAAGCATGATCTAACCAACATGAAATGTTCCTGTGACACCCCTAAAGAAGAAATAAATAGATTTGAGGAAAATTAAAGGAATGTTAAACGGATGGAGTTGGTACTTGAAAGGCTTTTGATTCTGTCTATTTGAATTCCGTTTGTAGATGAGCAATTGAGTTGCTTGATGTTGTTCTATTGTACCTCAAGGGATTTCTCAAAAAATGTCTCCTTAAATTCCTTGGAGGATGAAAGACAATAAATAAATGGGGCTGTTGTTGGTGTACAGGAAGAGTGCAGATATTTCTATCTTTAAAGAATTTGATACGATTTTTGAGTTCATATTGAGTTTTGATTGCAGGTTTTTATATATTGGCACACCTATGCACATTTTGAGATCTCTTTGGGAACTCTAGAGACATTTGTTAGGTCTTTTTACTCAGGAGAAACATCTGGGATGCAGCAAACACAAACGGTGGAGTTTCCAAACACGTTTTTCTCCAGTGCGCCAGAAGATGGCAGACATGACTTTATGTGGGTGCCCAATGGAAAAACCATTTAACAGTGTGGTAGGATATGTTGTGTTGCCTTGCGTTAAGCTGTTTTTGCTTGGCAAATGAATTTTAAAGAACGGTGCCTATAAACAGGATAGAGATGATACATAAGACATAAAACAAAAAACAAAAATAGCACACGCGGACATGGTGTAATGTCCCCGGCAAGGAGCATCTAGTCAAGGAGCATCTAGTTAAAAGAGATTTTTTAGGTTACTTAATTGTGATTGTCAATTGTCATTTGTCAGTCTAATGGACTTAACAGGCACTGAGACCTAGTTTAGTCTATTTTGTGACATAAACTATGCGTCATGCAACTCTCACAAGTCATAGAAATGGAATGTGAAAGTTGAATAACAACTGCATTCACCTATAAAACCACTAAACAGACTTCTTTTTTTAAATATGAAAAGGCATACTGTATTTATAGAACATACTGTATTATGTAAAATGACGTTGCTGAGTGAAAGTCTGTTTGATATTATACAGTAAGAGCTAAAGCTCAAAAGGCTTTGCACCATATGGCTTGTGGTACAACAGTTAGGATTATTACAGCATTACGACTCAATTGAATGCAGTTTTGTCTTGAAGGTCTTTTCTCCCGTCGTATAACGTCTCAGTCCACTGACTGAGCTAATATCCTAATGGATTAAGGCCTTAAGGAGAAAATTGCAAGGAATAGTCTTTGTTGAAGGATTTTAACTGTTGATCTTGCATAGCCATTATTCTCACTCGGTTGATTTTATAACTCTGGAGATGTGCAGCATGATCAAAAAAAAAATAGCTCTATTGCACCACAACAGAGTAAAGACAAGATTGTAGCATTTTCTCAAGAAAATCAGCATGCATGCCTGTGCAAAACTCACCGTTGTGATGTGAGGGTGTTTTAGGTCATACCTACGGTGTTCTGAGTGGTTGCTAGGGTGTTGTGGTTTGTTGTCAGGTCTATACAACTCCTAAAGTGTTTTGAGTGGTTGCTAGGGTGTTGTAGTTTGTTGTCAGGTCTATACAGCTGCTAAAGTGTTTTGAGTGGTTGCTAGGGTGTTGTGGTTTGTTGTCAGGGCTGTGCAGCTGCTAAAGGGTTCTAAGTGGTTGCTAGGGTGTTGTGGTTTGTTGTCAGGTCTATACAGCTGCTAAAGTGTTTTGAGTGGTTGCTAGGGTGTTGTGGTTTGTTGTCAGGTCTATACAGCTCCTAAAGTGTTTTGAGTGGTTGCTAGGGTGTTGTAGTTTGTTGTCAGGGCTGTGCAGCTGCTAAAGGGTTCTGAGTGGTTGCTAGGCTGTTGTGGTTTGTTGTCAGGTCTATACAGCTGCTAAAGTGTTTTGAGTGGTTGCTAGGGTGTTGTAGTTTGTTGTCAGGGCTATGCAGCTGCTAAGATATTCTGAGTGGTTCCTAGGATGTTGTGAGTCATTACAGGGCGTTGCTATGCATTATATGAAGTGTTCTGGGGGTTGGTAGGAAGTTGCTAGGAGTTTCTGAGGTATTGTCATCACATTGCCATGCAGTACTGTTGCTAGGGGATCATCGCCATGGCATTGCACTTCTCCTCTGTTGCTAAGGGGTTTTGAAGGATTTATAGCACACTGCAATGGTGTAGATGAAGTGTATTGGTTGCTAAGGTGTTCTGAGCAGTATGGAATGTTGTGGTTTGTTGTCAGGTCTATACAACTCCTAAAGTGTTTTGAGTGGTTGCTAGGGTGTTGTAGTTTGTTGTCAGGTCTATACAGCTGCTAAAGTGTTTTGAGTGGTTGCTAGGGTGTTGTGGTTTGTTGTCAGGGCTGTGCAGCTGCTAAAGGGTTCTGAGTGGTTGCTAGGGTGTTGTGGTTTGTTGTCAGGTCTATACAGCTGCTAAAGTGTTTTGAGTGGTTGCTAGGGTGTTGTGGTTTGTTGTCAGGTCTATACAACTCCTAAAGTGTTTTGAGTGGTTGCTAGGGTGTTGTAGTTTGTTGTCAGGGCTGTGCAGCTGCTAAAGGGTTCTGAGTGGTTGCTAGGGTGTTGTGGTTTGTTGTCAGGTCTATACAGCTGCTAAAGTGTTTTGAGTGGTTGCTAGGGTGTTGTAGTTTGTTGTCAGGGCTATGCAGCTGCTAAGATATTCTGAGTGGTTCCTAGGATGTTGTGAGTCATTACAGGGCGTTGCTATGCATTATATGAAGTGTTCTGGGGGTTGGTAGGAAGTTGCTAGGAGTTTCTGAGGTATTGCCATCACATTGCCATGCAGTACTGTTGCTAGGGGATCATCGCCATGGCATTGCACTGCTCCTCTGTTGCTAAGGGGTTTTGAAGGATTTATAGCACACTGCAATGGTGTAGATGAAGTGTATTGGTTGCTAAGGTGTTCTGAGCGGTATGGGATGTTGTGGTTTGTTGTCAGGGCTATGCAGCTGCTAAGGTGTTCTGAGCGGTTGCTAGGGTATTTGGGCCATTACTAGAGTGTTGTTATACAGTTTATGGAGTGTTCTGGTGGTTGTTAGGATGTTGCTAGGGCTTTCTAAAGGATTGCCATCACATTGCTACAATGCAATGCTTCTGCTAGGTTGAGGGTGTCATTGCCATGACATTACAGTGGGTCTTCTCTGTTGTTAAGGGGATTTATAGCTAATTTTGTTCTATGTGACTCCGCCCACTGACACTTTGACCAATAATATTTCGACACCCCGGTTGCCAGAAAACGCAGCATATTAGTGGCAGGGAAGCCAGCAAACGAACTGCATCAGATCGCAGATTCTCCCCGACCTAAAAAGCCTCGACATCCTTTGAAAAAACTCTATGACCAGATGCATATTAGAATGACATATTAAAAATATTTTTCAGTTGTAATTCACTAGACTTTTTTGAGGCCTGTTGTTGCTCTCATACAGAGAGCTTTGACAAAGCATTCCAGGGCCTTACTTGAAGTTGAGCACCAAATGAGCTGTCAAAGCAATAATTTTCTGTCAATTTTGTTTTGCTGCAGAAAACACTTTTTTATTGTACATGCTCAATTTCTAATCACCTCCTGGGAGACTTGAAACGAGTCGGAGAAGTGCGGTCTGCTTTATCAAGCTCTGCCAGACAGCTACCTTTAATAAACACCAGTCCTAAATGCTTTGGATTCTGCAAGTCTTAATTTTCAGGAAACAGACAAAGCCTGTTTCAAACCAAATAAATACGTGGTCATATCTCAGCAAAGTACCAGCCTCATTATTACTGCAGGTAAGTGAATTTTATTCCAGAAACAAATTATAATCTCCTTTAATGACTGAAAAATATAAATACCGATGTCAGATTCAACCACAAACTCCCTTAAAATAGAATATTACCTCTTCAACGCTGGCCCCTTGAGGGGATTTTGCTCACTTTTTCCTGTTTTTACATTCTCATGTGGTTTATAATTGCAAGTGAATGCGCTCTCAATCCGTTTGAGTCGTGCATAGTGTATTGTCATTTTTCATTCAGAACTTCAAACGCTTTCGTTTAAGACCATTATGGAATATAGCCACAGACATGGAGGTAACCAGAGATGTTTTCACAGTAGTTACACTTCGGTTTGCTTTACTGAACTAGATCGCCCGAGTTCTTCATGAGAAAACAAGTAGGCCGTGTTAAGACCTGAGGGTTGAACTCGCTTCAGAAATGTACA
Source organism: Ptychobarbus kaznakovi (assembly GCA_027422405.1). Classification (NCBI taxonomy): domain Eukaryota; kingdom Metazoa; phylum Chordata; class Actinopteri; order Cypriniformes; family Cyprinidae; genus Ptychobarbus; species Ptychobarbus kaznakovi. Next base: position 16,516,433 of record CM049815.1, read on the forward strand.
CAAACACAATCTGTAATTTAGTTTGACTGTAAAGAAGCCTGGACTATAACGGAACAAAGAAAATACAGAATAATGAGTCATTTAAGCCAGATACAATATAACATTTCTGCCACTATTTACTGACCCTCATGTCATTTCAAAATCGTACATTGTATAAAATATTTTTTGAACTTGTCAATAAAACAAAGATTATTGGATAACAATTTACAAGAAAATACCATTTCAGTATTTAAGCATTTTACGATTAATTTTATGTGTCACTTGGCGTTTTTTTATTATATGTAAAATGTACTAGCAGTTTCTTTTTAAGTATATGCTATTATGATTTTTTGTTTTAGCATGGGCAGCATTACCATGGTTGAATGAAAATACTAAGTCAGTCCATTTTGCCCCTTTTTTTGTTGTTGTTAGCGAGGATGCTTAAAAAAGAAATACATTTAAAAGAAGAAAATACTATCAGTATTTCTACTTAACCATTTAACGATTAATTCAATGTGTTACTTGCTGTTTATTCATAATTATTAGTAAAAAAAAATACTAGCAGTTTCTTAGTCAAGATTATATGAGAGTAAATCCTATAAAATCAGAATTTTCGAATAATTTACGGATCTTTTCCGTATGACAGCAGTTCATAGTAAAAATAATACTAATAATATTTCATACAACTTGTGCACTATATTCCACGTCTTCTTAATTCACAAACTATGAACAAACAGAAAAATGTAAGTACATTCAATTTCGGTTACGCGTCTGCATATTTAATCTTTAATAATATTAAATAAAATTATAACAGAATTATACATTTTGGTTTAATTCATTTTCTTTGTACAGACAGATTTGCACTTCAACAAGTTCCGAAATGTTATATAACTTCAGGTCTCATTTTCTCTCATCGTTCAAGACGGATTTGGCTGTACTGTACATGTTCCAGGATTAGCAAACATTTTGAGTTCGGTAAATGTAATTGTGGTTACACAATGTGCCCGTGGATGAGCCGATGCACAGGTTACAGCAGGTCACACATGTACAGTTACACAGGACGCCTCTGGAGAAGGTGTGACATGCCGCTTGGCAGCTCGATCACGGAGCCACTTAGTCTCTGATCTTCATCATGATAGATGAGATTAGGTGAACCACACAAAGACTTACTGTTTGCATAAGTCAGATGTGTCGTCATAGTTGGATGCACATTTAAGAACTATTTTGGTTGGTTTGTATGCCATAGGTAAAACGGTGTAACTCATATCACACCTTATATATAATACACTGATGCTGCGAAGGTGTTCTTTTGTCTTGAAAAGTCAAAAAATGGCTTGCACGACCCCTCATTATAAATAGGCATCCAAAAAAGTAGTAAACTAGTCTGTAAGTGAATGTTTACCTAAATGACACAGAAAGGTCACGCGTGACTCCATCTGAATTTCTCCTCCAACTTCAAAATTGTCTGAAATCATTGTTTTACCTTTTTTTGTAAAGGGCGTTTGACTTAGTCTTTGCACGTTTGCTTCTGTCTATGTCACGCATGACCTTTCCAACGTGACTACGTAATGCATAAAGTATACGTGACTCACATCGCAGAGCTAGATTAGCATTTCGGTATATATAATTTTTATCAATTTGTATTATTCTTCGAAAATGACCGATCGTTTCGCTAGATAAGACATTTATTCCTTGGCTGGGATCTTGTAGAGCCCTTTTAGGCTGCATTGAAACTGCAATTTGTACCTTCAACCAATTTATCCCCATTGAAGTCCACTATCCTTATTTAAGAATAAATAAAAAGCATATGCTGGTTCGGTTTTGAACAACCCGAGTTTTGAAGCATGGCAGCTGATATAACCTGGTGCTGAGTTGGTTATAAGCTGGTTACGATCTGGTCCTAAGCAACTAGCTCCTGCTCATAACCAGCTCAGGACAAGCTTAAACTAGCTCATGACCAACTAGAAAAAAACAAACAAACCTGGAATGTTTTCCTCAAAAAACTTAATTTATTTTCGACTAAAGAAAGAAAGACATGACAATCTAGAATGGCATGGGGGTGAGTAAATTATCAGGAAATGTTTACTCTGGAAGTGAATGCATTTTTAAAGTAAATTGGGAGCATGATTTCTAATTCTGTTTGTTGAATGATATGTGAATAGCATATTGCACCCTCTTTATGAAATTGAGGACAAGAGTTGTTAAAAAAATAACCAAAATATACGAAACCCCAATAAAAACAAAATGAATTAGCAAACGAATTAGTAAAACATGCTAACGATTTATTTAAAACGAGGGAAAAAATTTGTAAATCGTGCTGATGTGTTAAGCTCTGTGGCTCTATAGAAATGACTGGATTTTGCTCTCGTAAATTTACAGATCAAAGGTAAGTGTGACCGCACCTTCAGTGACAGGTTTAGCATGATGTGCTAGCAGTGACTAGCATGCTAAAGATTTGCATCTATACATTCACTCTCTGACATCAAGAAAGTACTGGTGTAGCAAGTCGCCTTCAACAAATTGTCAAGACAATTATGTATACATTTAATCATTTAGCAGACAATTATTTTCAAAGCTATATATAATAATAATATATATACGCAGAGCCTAAAATTAACACTCGCCAAGCGCCAAATGCGAGTAAAAATCAGTGTTGGCGAGTACATGTAACAGTGTCAGTCACACCAGTAAACCTTTTACGAAATATAACAATGCAATGTAGTGAGAACAGCAGCCAGGTTTTATAGAGATTCGCTGTTTCTGACGTAAGCGATTAAAATAATATTTTCCGAAGATGAGCTCATCGTGATGCTGTTCAGTCATAAGCGACAAGAGCGAATCAAATAATAGGATACAAACGGACTGATCAGGTCAGAGCAGTTTGATGGCCATAGTTCTAATAACTTTGACCTGAGAAGATACTGCTGCTTCATTTCGGAAGATTAACCTCTCCCTTCTTTATAACGCGTGAATGTGGCGACTTACATACCTGGGGTTTCGCCATCTTAAACGGTGCAGTGACGTGGTTTGAAAGGCTGCGCGTTCGGCTGAACACACACCCTGAGCCGCTTTAGACAGCGCACCAGTAGCGCTTTAACGGACAAAAACACACACAATTATTTCAAAATACGCGGTTTTGGCGAGTTACCCTATAAACGTAGTCTTAAATGAGTTATTAAGTCTTAAATGACCTTACAGAGTTTTGGAGAAAATAGGATACGTGTCAGATCCACGTCATGTGCTTAGGTTTTAAGGCGGGTGCACACCAAGCCGACGGTTGGCCGTCGGGCAATTTTTGTTCATCGGCCGACTAAGTTTTCTTAGTGTGTTCGCACGTCGGCTGAAGTTGGTCCTCGTCGGCTTGTTTTCAGCCGATTCGACATGTTGAATCGGCGTCGGAGCTCGTCGGTCAGTCGGGCCATCTGATCATTCTGATTGGCTGTTCAGCTGGCGAACCAGTGTGCGAGAAAAAAACCCCACAAGTGGTTTCACCCATTTAGTGCGCTTCTTCTTTTCCTCTTCCACAAGCAGAAGACAAGGGCTGACAACGCCAGTGCCATTGCAAAGTGTCAGACATTTCCGAAATATCATGAATCCGTCTGTGGTGAGCGAGATTCTGTGCTGCTTTTTCAGGCACCTTTGTTTATGTTTTGTATCCCTTTAGCTCTTCCGGTTTCCAGCTTTGAGTAACAAACATAGACTATTCACACCTGCTGGTACGGAAAGGGATTTCTTCTAAGCAGGCGCAGAACGGATGTGATACATGGCCGTCGGGTGTCGAGCGTCGGCTTGGTGTGTCAGGGCAACTTTGAACCCAGACGCTGCCGACGTCGGCCGACTCCGCAGTCTGATTTCGTCGCCACTAGTTTGTCGGCGTCGGCTTGGTGTGTACAGGCCTTTAAAGAGACAGCGCCTGCTTTTAAAGCGAGACCTGCTGAAGTCTGTCATTGATGATGTAAACAAAGAACAAGAGATAAAGAGAACTCACTAGACTGCTCTAGTCGTTGATTAGCTTTTGTAGCTGAATAAAGATTAATCTGTATAGTTTATGTATATGTAATTTATAGTTTATGATCGAAGATTTATAGTTTATGCGAAGATAAAATGCACCACATACGTTCTGAAAACTGAGTATGTGTGAAACAGGAGTAACGCAATGGTCTGCTCCGTTTGCCGAAAACATGCAAAGGACAATAATCTCAACGTTTTTAGGACAGAAAAAAGATAAATCAATATTTTCTAATAAGTTTGTTGTTATTTTCTTGCAAGTAAAGTAAAGGACAAATTAAAAACTGAAGTAATTGGTACAAAAGATGTACCAAAATCACATCAAAGAGTGTTGTTGATGACAATGTGCTTGGAGTTATGGGTAAGTCATCTTTAACTCTAACAACAGCATCATTAAGAGACTGTTGTTCTAGAAAGGCTTTTAATCTGAAGACACCAACACTAACATCTCATGCTGACACAGCAAACGGTGGCAAATTAAGCTCTATTTCAATGCTGCTAAAATGGACCCTATTCCAAACAGTTTTTGGTCCATTAAAAGTAATTGCCTATTTCTCTAAGTAGTGAGATATTTTTTTCTGGTAATTTGCATGCATGCAGGGCCGCTAAACCCCCGAGACCCATGCTACCAGGTGCTTGTTTCTACAAGTAAGGATTTTCTCGCTGTTTAAAATCAGAGTGCAAAAAGGAATCAAACAACCAAAAATTGCCTCAGCACAATGATATGTACCCTATAAATTCATGAAAATCATCACCTAGCTGATCGTATATTGTTGTTATAAAGCTTTTGATTTATATGTAAAACTAGACTGAGTATGAATGAAGAACACATAATTAGGATAAACCAGACATATGCACATTTAAACGATAAGGGGAAAATAAAAATGATATATATATAATTTACAGTGTTTAAAAAAAATCTCTCTCTCTCTCTCTATATATATATATATGTATATGTACAGTATATACTGTATACACACTCACACTAATATTATTAAATAATTGTAAGTCTAGGTCTTTGTTGCTGCTACTCTAAGATTAGAAATGCATTTTCATGCCCCTGAAATACATTTTTAAATATATTTTGGTATATGAAAGTGGAGAAGAGACTGGAAAAGCATAGCGTTAGACACAAGTCCAACTCCACTGAAGTGCATAAACTACTGGCAGTACGTAGATCAAAAAATAGCTCAAAGATCAAAAACAAAGAAGATCTGCACGAAAAACAGGCCAAAATGCTCTTATGAATTTATTATGCAGAGGCCAGAAATAAAGTGCAAAAGTACAAAAGTGTGTGAAACGTGCAAGTGTTAAAGTTAAATGCTAAAATTAGGAAATGTAGTGTCGCAAAAAGTTGAATGCAATTTAAAAACATAAAAAATCAAGGAAGCTGTGTAGATTTCAATACCAAGCTATAGCTACAGAAGTAAACGAATCAAATGTTATTTGCTTTAGAGTATCTTTTGTGTCATTATGTTGTCTTTTTTATTCATGGCATAATACAATTTTGGCAAAGCCGCAAAACAAGCCCCCCCCCCAGAAGTTTATTACTCTGCAGTTTTCTTAAAAGTGTTAATTGTCATTAGCAAGTCTAATATACAAATATAAATATATAAATATAATAAACTTTAAGCTTGTTTTAATTTTTTGAGGCACTGAGTATATTTCATGATTTAAATTCTGCTTGGTGGGCTTTGTGAAAGACTTTTGTAGCTGTATCACTGATGGAAGTAGGGTTGAGATCACATACAGTAAATGGAAGTACCTTTTTTCATTCAGTTTGAAAAAAATTAAACGGTTGGAGAACTTTTGAGTATAATAAGCTGCCAAATTCTTGCTCCCTAAAGCTGATTTAATCAAATCTCCTGACACTTGAATGGAAACTAAACTCCTTTCAAACTCAAAGCGCAAAGCACTCAACTTGTCACCTGCCAGGAAATTTCAAGTAAACTAAAACAAAGTGTTCAATAATAAGATAAACCGAGAAGAAGGTAAGAATATGTCTTCTGTTTAAAGGTGAAAGGAAAATGATGCTTCCCGTGATGAGTAAGGCAAACCTTTAGCTTGTACGGTCTCTCAGCGCTAAAGAGAAAAATTAGAAAGATACCAATATATCTTCAGTGAGCAAGAGACATTTAGCGGCTCGTTCATCCGTGTTTTGTTGAAGCGAAATGAAGACTAGTCTTTTCTCGAGGGCTGATTGATCTTTGCTTGCAATGGGTCATGGCTTGTGCAAAGCGGATTTTGGTGCGGCGTAGACCTTGGCCCATTACATCATTCAAGCTTGGGACGTGAATTGAAAAGAAAAAAAAACGCATTTGTTTCCTTGGGAAAGTTAATTAGGCACCAGTCGCACCAATCAGCTTCGAGGTTGTCTGGTGACTAAATGGTTTTAAAGCAGTAAACAACTATGGGTCACGTGGAGCTACGTCATGAGAAAGCACTCAGCCATAGATGGGATACATTTGAAAAATACCAAGTAGCTGTTTGTGGCCTTTCCATTAAGGTTGATGCACACTGGCATCTGTTTTACAGTAAAAGAGCAGAGGAAATCAGCATTACCTCACATGACCTGAGTCAGCGTTTGATTTCCTAAAGCGGTAATTTCCTCGAGCCATAATTACAATGTGTTTCAAATAAACAAGGGCTGTTTGAGGGTGGGATTAGTTGACACATAACATGTCCCCTCAGGGACAAAAATAAAATTGATGTATAATTCACTTACCCTGCTGTCAGTCAGAACCTGTATGCATTTATTTCTACCCTGAATATCTTAAAAATACTGCAACATTTTCAAAGTGATTTTGCAAAAGTTATTTTTTTTTTGTTGATGTTTTAGACAGTTTTGAGACACTTCTTTTTAAATATTCTTCAAAAGTCTTCCTCTGTGTTCTAATGAAGAAAGAAAGTTGCAAGCAAGTCATAGGTGAATTATCCCTTTATACTACAATGAAAAAGATTGTGTTGAAACTATTTTCACTCAGAAATTGATAGCATTTTCCCAAATAGTTACAAGGAAAAGGCAAGTAACACATTGATTTAAACATCATTACATTTTGAAGTAGAAAGACTGAAATAGTATTTTATTTTAAAACATACTATAATTTAAACTTTGAAATATATTTATACTGTATGTATATATATAATATATAATATATAATATTTACAAATGTGGCCAATAATCTAAAAGTGAAAATTTTGTTCACAAAACATCTATTTTCTCATTGTACTTCAATATGCTTTTCAGATAAGTACAAGAAAGCGTGAGAAATTGGGAAGCAGAATTGGGGGAGGTGCATGAATAATAGATTGCTACTGTCGTGGGAGAGGGGCGCGTTATTGTTCCAGCGCTCTCTTATGCCGTGTCCACCAATGGCCTGCTGGGATAGCATTGTTCAGATGAGAGCCACCACGGCCGGAGTGGAGAACTGCAGCCGTGCCGCCCAAACCAAACGTCCACACTTTTATTCCTCCACAGCTTGAGTCATGGCCTTTCAAGACTGAGTTAAACCAGAAATGGTGTCAAAAATACCGCCTATGCCCCTTGCCTATCCAGAATGAAATCCAGGAGAGGCTGATCATCACAAACAGGTATCAGGACACAGAGCCTGGGTGAATTGTTTTCACATTAAGCCTTTCCTTTTTTTCCAATATCTTCTTCCAATCATACAAATTTGTCACAACAATCTCACACCAATCCGATCAAATCATGTGTCCGGAGAACTAACTGCGTCGCGCTATACACCTCCAACTAACGCAATGTTATTTTTCACACTAGGTTTGGTCAACGTCATCACCGGTCACGCATCAAAACAATATTCTAAAAGCTAATATTTAAATGGTTTAGTTTCAAAGAATGTGCACAAGCATGCACACTTTTCAAAAACGAATACACTTTGCTTCATAAAAACTCCACCCCTAAACTCATACAAAAATTCTACCCCTCCTACCACCCACCCTATCTTCCACTTTAAATCCCTCCTGTCTTTACCATCACCATACATTAAATATGTACAATCACAATATTTCAAACCTTAAAATCACCCCCCATAACCCTAACACCCATTTAAATTCCTAATACTCAAATCTTAGCATCAAATATCAACCCATTGCCCAGCTGTAAATATTCATCCCACAAATCCCCTCCCATTAAAACTTACCCTCAATTTCGGTCAAGAAAGGGACCCAAAGCTTTTTCTGTGAACTTTAATCACCTCATATAACAAAGATGAAACCCAAGGTTACCCCACATCTTCAACCCTCATCTACCCCCCTTAACATAATGCTTTAATCACCACATTTCGTTCACATGAAAACATGCCCAAATTCCAAAAACAAGCATTTGGAATGTCACTTCATTGACAAATATAAATTCAACCAAAATTGTAACACAAACTCCCTCATAATACCCTTAACAACAATTCCCAGCAACCCCCTCACCCACCCCAACACCCCCAATCACATCTCCGCTACCACCAATCATCCCCCTACAATTCATCACCTCCTAACAACACCTCCTCACACCCTCTCCACACTCTTCTATTTACACTAACTATTCTTGAAAACAACAATTGACCAATTTTCCAAACTCCAAAACCTCTCCTACACAAGCAAATTCACTCCCTAACACCCATGTGTAAATTCATAAAACTCCCTGAGACCCACCAGATGGAATTTCATTGACCCCTCATTCCACCCCCACAATTTCCCCACACCAACGTGCCCTCTCAATTCAATTATCTTATCCTAATCTCCACACCATTTTAACATCACATTCCCCAACCCCCCCAACCACCCCTTTTTTCCCATGCGCCAAAACCGCGATTTCACATCGTTACAAAGCAAAGTTAAAAACGGACTGCCGAATTAACCTCCATGCTCTATTCAATTCCAATGTAAACGTTTATAGGGCCAGACCAAAATTAAATTATTTCCTCACCTTTCCAAACCAATATTTTCCCCAACTGCCAAAATAAACCCAATAAACCACATACTTATACAAAAACTAATTTACACAAAAATCTAGGAAAACTTTTTCACAAATATGCTATGTTATAATAAAAAGGTGTTAATATTGACCAAAATAATGTACCATATTAAGTAATTTTTTTAAATAAAAAGAATTTTTTCAATATTTACAAAAATAATGTATTAAAAATGGTGGTAAAGGCTTCATACCATCATGAACTGAAAGCCGCCCTCCCTCTCCCAAGTTCTTCATCTTACCATTTAACCATTTGACTCATTCAAAACGTTTAAATTTAGAAAGAAGATCGTCTTTATGAAATGGCCCAATCCATTGACTCAAATCAAATCAAATCAAAAAGACAGATTCATTCAGTAACAAAATACACATTGCTGCTCAAAGACGAAAATTGGTCTGACTCTGGCTTTGTTAAAAAACTTTTCATTGCAGAGACAGAGATAAACAGACAGCATTGTGACTCAAACGATAAAGCCTACACTAAGATATATTTATGTAACTTTAATTTAATATAATTGTTTGATAATAATGGTTTAAATTTAATATAATATAATAATTTATACTTTGCCCCACCCCAACCAACCCCACCTTGATGACAGGTATGGATGAAACTGTGTTACCTGTCTGTGTTGAGATCACAGACCCTTTCTTTCCATTTCTCCTCAAATAGCCTGTCCGCACTTCCAGGTCAATATTTTTATTTTGGACATGTTTAAAATCACAAGTAACTTGCCAAACAAGCATCAGTTACAACGCAGCTTTCATCATGTTATCATCGTACTGCTTGAAATTCTGGCGCCGCCTTAAAACCTGCATGTGTAGGTGTCCCTTTGTTGTTCCGCTTTAACTTAAAAATGAAATATTGTAGTGAATACATTTACATTTTTTTATTTATTATTTTATATTATTGTTCAAATCATCCCGCGGGCCGTATGTTTGACACCCCTGGCTTAGATAATTAAAATAGGGCCCAATAAGTTTTCACTCAATTCAGCAGGATCATTATATTTACTGAAATAACTCATCATTCACTGATGAGTGTCGCGCTCATTCATGTTTGATCTAAAGCTAAATTGCCTTCATGTTTAGCTGCAGGACAGCAATTGTGAGTAAATTTTTTGTCATCTTTTTAGATGTTTCAATATACTGTAAAGAGTGTACAAAGAAAAAATCTTTAGCAACAGTGTGAAAATGAATAGTACACAACCGGCTCAATTACCCGCATAAACATAGATGTACAAATGTGTCACATGACTAAACATGTGTCATCGTTTTCAAAAGCCTCTGTTTTCACAGTCCACACTACAATGCAAAATTTGTGTTTTTTAAATGTATCCACTTTGCAGAGCGTTTTCAAAAAGTTTTGATTTGCCATCTCTGTGTGGACAGAAAGGCAAAACTGAGAGAAAAATATGCGTTTTTAAGCTAAAACGCATTAGTGTGATCAGGATAATTGACTGTGGAGACAGCAATAGCGCGTAAGTGTTTTGCTTAATACAAGTTTTCTGTTACTGTCGAGTAGAGTAAATATCTGCTAGTTGGGAGGATTAATACGTTTACTGCTTGTTTTATTTAAAACGTTTATGATGATTGTGCATGTTGTTTGCCGTTACAACGTAAAAGGTACAAGGTAGACTGTTTTCTACCTGTTAATTTGTGCTTAATAAAGCAAATAAAAATAAAGTTATTTATATATATACTTTATATTAAAAATATAAAGTTGTAGCTCTTCACTTACCAGCTTTATTGGAGTGTTTTATCTGATGCCAATGTAAATTAATTTATTTGCATTGGTCTTAATTGTAAATAAATAAATGAATAAATCAATATATACATACATACATATAACTCATATAATGTTGTGTATGTGACATCATAAAATAAATAAATAGGTATTGTCCAGCCATTTTTCCTGACATCCTATAATGGATTATTATCCTATAACAAACATATAACATCCTATAAAATAAATAAATAATAATATACAGTTAATTATTTACAATCAATTATAATTTTTTTTATTCAAAAGCAATAATAAATAATGTCTGACACTGAAAAACTTTTTTAAAATTGTGACAAAACAATGTATAAATTACTCTTAAAGTCAAAATTCTGCTATTGTTTACACACCCTCAAGTTTCTGGTCCTCACTAATGGTGTGTGCACACAAAAGTGATTGTAATTTTGATGTCTAATGCATTTATAGTCGTATTTAAGTATACAAAAGTATCCTGTACAAATACTTGTACTTTTGGAGGCTAAAATGTATAGCTAAGTTATGAATGCACATGGGAGACACATACAACCTGAATTGCAACTTGCAAAAGCTTTGCAAATCTCATAATCTACAGTGCATAACATCATCAAAAGTTTCAGAGAAACTGGAGAAATCTCTGTGTGTAAGGGACAAAGACAAAGACCTTTGTTGGATGCCCATGGTCTTCTGGCCCTCAGACGACACTGCATCAAAAATTCGGCTTGATTCTGTCATTGACATTACTAAATGGGCCCAGGAATACTTCCAGAAACCACTGTCGGTAAACACAATCCCCCATGCCATCTGCAGATGCCAACTAAAGCTCTATAATGCAAAAAGGAAGCCATATGGTCCAGAAGCGCCGTTGTGTCCTGTGGGACAAGCTCATTTAAAATGGACTGTTTCAAAGTGGAACAGTGTTCTATGGTCAGACGAGTCCAAATTTGACATTCTTGTTGGATATCATGGACGTATGTCCTCTGGGCTAAAGAGGAGGGAGACCTTCAAGTGTGTCATCAGCATTCAATTTAAAAGCCAGCATTTTTATATGGTATGGGCAGCTTGCATGTTTTGGAAGGCACTATGAATGCTGAAAGGTATATAAAGGTTTTAGAGCAACATATGCTCCCCTCCAAACAATGTCTATTTCAGCAGGACAATGCAAAACCACATATTGCAGCTATTACAACAGCATGGCTTCGTAGTATTCTACTATTCGGTGTCTTCTCCGCGACCTGCTTCCTTTGGTGCTTTTACACAGAAAAAGGTGAAAAAACATACTGTTTTATCCAGTTCTCTCAGAACGAATTATATGAGTTACTATTGCAATTCTCGATGCAGCATGAATGACATACAATGGTGACATTTTTCACAATCACGACAAAAAAACAAACAAAATACTGCCCTAAATTCAATAGCGGAAAGGCAGCGCTATCCTGCAAGTATGGCAGATAAACAAAGCAGTTTCCCAGAACTCAACGCATCATTACTCTTAAAGTCAAAATTCTGCTATTGTTTACTCACCCTCAAGTTGAATGAAACATTCTCATTCTCTATAGATGAGAAGAGGGAGGGGGATGGAGTTGTTTCTGGTACTCAGAGCCGATCCTCCCTATACGCAGAATACGCAAGTCAAGTCAAGTCAAGTCACCTTTATTTATATAGCGCTTTTAACAATACAAAATTGTGACAAAGCAACTGCACAATAGCAAAAAAGAGAAAAATAGTGTCAATAATGTAAAATGACAAGATTAAACACTCAATTTTCAGTTCAAGGCATTTCATTATTGAATTCAGTGATGGCATCACCCAGCTCAGTTTAGTTCAAAAAGATTCTGTTCAATCAAGTCCGACGATATTGCTGGAAATTAAAGTGTCCCGCAGCAAGGATCCAAAACTCCATTGGTGACAGAACGGAGAAAAAAACCTTGGGAGAAACCAGGCTCAGTCGGGGGGCCATTTCTCCTCTGGCCAGACGACACAGCAGTTCAATTCCAACTGCTGCAAAGTCAGATTGGAGGGCTCAACTGGTTCCCGAGGTCTTTTCCTGTTGGCTGTCTAGGAGAAGGGTCCTCACGGGGGTCTGTCTCTGGGGCTCATCTAGGTGTCCTGGTCTCCGCTGACGTTCAGGGCTGTAGAGGTCGTCTCTAGGTGCTGATCCACCATCTGATCTGGTGAATGCAGTGACTCGGAATAAGAAAGAAACAGACTATATTAGCGTAGATGTCAATCCTTTTACGATGTAACAAGTACATCATGTGTTATGCGAAGTGTTTCCGGTTCATCTAATTAATGCAGCCTAAAACATCCTTTAGCGGATTTGAATAATGGAAGTGTATTAGTGCATTATGTGTACGCCAGGTTAAAGAGATGGGTCTTTAATCTAGATTTAAACTGACAGAGAGTGTCTGCCTCCCGAACAGTGTTTGGTAGATTGTTCCAGAGTTTGGGGCGCTAAATAAGAGAAAAAGATCTGCCGCCCGCATATCGATTTTGATATTCTAGGTATTATCAAATGGCAAGCTGCGTAGGGCTCCTGAAACACCAGGGGCCCCTTGCTCTCAAAGAGGTTTTTTTTTAGTTTAGTTTTAGAAGCTGGCCAGTGGTTATGAAAACATGAATGATCAATTATTTTAATGCGGTGTGCTGTCACCCTCTCTACGTAAAAAGTCAGTCAAATCATGTAACGTTAACGTCGTACGTTCTCTTGCATGAGACAAAAGAAAAAAAAACCCGACCCGCGGAAGAGATGCTGTTTCTCGAGCGCTTTCCGTGAGCATGATTCGAGATGTAGTGAAACACGGACAAATGCATTTCATCGATTCTTTCATCCCATTCACACCCCACCCCCGCACAAAGTTTTGCGTAGGGCCCCAAAAGTCTAGGATTGGCACTGCTGGTTCTGTATGATGACTGAAATCGCAAAATGGTCTTTAACAGAATGTTGCATTCTCTAATACATGCATATTCTGTTGGTGCCGCATGAGCTCGCGTCATGGTGCCAAAGATGGTGATTAGGCTGTCCTGCCCTTAGATTTATACATAGATTCCTCATTAGCGACTGTTTCTATGGGCCGCGATACGTAAGTCATCTGCCATTTTTTGAACGGTCAGTGAACCTTTAAACGCATTGACTGTGTGCGTCTACAACAGATAACAACATTTATCATAGTTGAATGACGTTAAGTTGACTGTTCCAAGATGGCAAACGCGCCAACGTATCCAGTGCGGTCGAATAGGGCATCTATACATATCTATGGTCCTGCCTACCTGTCAAAATATGTATTTGCATACATTCCCCCCAGGGAAAAACAACCACCTGGTTGTGGTGTTGAGTACAGGGTCTTTTCTAAAACCCCCGGAATTCTTTCTCTTCATCCGATGTTTCATTGAAAAGGTCTTGGAGTTTTCCCTTTTCGAGAACCTCTAAATCAGAAGCTGTTGGGAAACAAGGCTTTAGATTGCATACATGAGCAACTCTGACATCTTCGCCTGTGGTTTCCAAGGCTATTTGATAATTAAGAGGTCCCAACTTGTTTGATTACCCAATATGGTCCTTTCCATTTCGAGCTAGTTTCGCACTGAAACTTCGTGGTGAACTGGATGTGGGAAGTTCCTTAACCATACCCGATCCTGCTCCTAGTTTTATTTTTAAAACTTACAAACGACTGCAGAGTGTTGTCTTCTGGCCGAAGATGTGGACAGATGTTAAGAACTATGTTAAATGTTGCAAAAAGTGTCAACTCTACAAACATGACAATCAAAAACCTGCAGGTAAACTAACAACCTATTACAACCACCCGGCCGAATGAAATAGTAGGTGTAGACATCATGGGACCATTACCAACCAGTAGCCCACACCGCCATGAGTATCTTTTAGTCTGTGTAGACTATTTCACACGTTGGGTTGAAATGTTTCCAATCCGTAAAGCAACTGCACAAACTATCGCTGAAATTCTTCGCAAAGAAATTCTTACTCGTTGGGGTGTGCCAGATTTCATCCTATCCGATCGGGGAACCCAATTTGTCTCGTCACTCTTCAAGGAACTGTGTTCAAAATGGAACATTGAACAAAAGTTGACAACCCCGTACCACCCACAGTCAAACATGACTGAGAGGGTTAATCGTACTTTGAAATGTATGATCGCTGCATATATATGAGAGGAAAATCACAAAAATGGGATCAGTCTTACCTGAGTTTCGTTTCGCTATTATTGGCGGCCATCCAAGAAAGTATTGGTGACGAATGCGGAACTTCATTCAACTGGGCAGGAAGCTCAAAGTCCCATGGACAAGGCGCTCAAGTCTCATGAAACCACCGTTTCACCATCGGATTCATTTTATGATGTGATCACCCATCCGTCTCACCTGAAGGAGAAGGCAAAATAAAATTATACAAAAGCAAAAACAAGACAACTGAGGAATTACAATAAAAACAGACGAGATTGTGCTGTTCAAGGAGCAGGATCGGGTATGTTAAGGAACTTCCCACAATCCAGTGCACCACGAAGTTTCAGTGCGAAAAATAGCTCCGAAATGGAAAGGACATATCGGGTAATCAAACAGTTGGGACCTCTTAATTATCAAATAGCCTTGGAAACCACAGGCGAAGATGTCAGAGTTGCTCATGTATGCAATCTAAAGCCTTGTTCCCAACAGCTTCTGACTTAGAGGTTCTCGAAAAGGGAAAACTCCAAGACCTTTTCAATGAAACATCGGATGAAGAGGAAGAATTCCGGGGTTTTAGAAAAGACCCTGTACTCAACACCCACAACCAGGTGGTTGTTTTTCCCTGGGGGGGGGGGAAATGTGACGGATTCTAATAGAGCCGCACAAAATTTAGAATGAACCAATCAGGATGAAGGTACAAAATGTGCGATTAATTTTGAGTCCACACATCAACAACAAATTTAGTTAACAAAACATTTATGTGAATGTGCGTTTGTTCTTTGGGGTGGGTGTGTCTTAATCGTGTGTGTTATGTGTGTGTGTGTGTCTCTCTAGAGAGATGCGTGTCCACCGGCAACGCTGCGTATGCGTCGTCGATCACTTAAGTGCGTGGGAGTGAAAGTGCGAGCCTGCAAAAGGTACCTGCAGTCAGCCTAGCTCAGACATCACCTAGCTCCGTCGCCGACATCGGACAGGTGAAGACCCGGTCGATGACGTTCAGATCCTCGTCTCGTTGTGGAGTATACAAACAGGGTAAATCCAGCGAGCACTGCAGACGGCATCGGCCACCACTTCAACCAAGGTAGGCAATCGATCTCAGCATAAGAGGAAACCTGTCGTCCTGGCTGGAACCTCCCGACACGCCATCCGATAAATGTGCATCAGATCAACAGCAAAGTGTTTGCAAAACAAATACTCCCGTTTAACAAAGTCTATGTGCAGGTGATTTTGCTGTTCACCTCTGACTCTCCATTGCTTCCGCCTCACTCACTTCCGCTCACTACGTCACACACCACTACACGTCTCACCCATTCCATCTTTATAATCCCTCAAATTTAATCGCACATTTTGTACCTTCATCCTGATGGTTCATTCTAAATAAATTTGTGTGTTCTATTAGAATCCGTCACACACTGCGCACATGATGCATCATCAGCGCGCTCCAGTGAGAAAATGAAAGGATTAATATTGTAATATTTGCGCTTTGAACCGTAATGTTTTCTCATTGGTCAATGAAATCAAGTTTTTAAATCCATGTTTATTTTTTTTAAATGCAAGCAAATGTTTTTTATCAGTGTTACAAATTAGAGTTACTCAGTCTGTGTTCTTTTTAGGAGAAAACATCCATAGAATTAAAGCAGTATAATGAATGCGTCCTGAAAAGAAGAAAAAAAACTCTGAAGAACAGGGGGTGTGATTTCAGCTGTGAAGCAGATGATGATTAAAGATCTACTATACATTAATGCAGGAAGGTTACTCAGTCCACAGTTGACATGCTTGTAATTGAGTTTGTCTGTGAAAGTCGTTATGTCCAGACCAACTTTGAAGCTGAGAATCGAGAAGCAGCCTCAAAAAAACAAAAAAAACATTACTGC